>JAQGAY010002208.1:0-11237 GCA_034698085.1 Polydesmus angustus
GCTTCATAATTATTGTGCTTTTAATAATGAATCGTCTTTCGAAGTAAAAGAATTTTTGTTTGACGGTTTTAACAATTTTCTTGACACAAAATTCCCAGAAGTGCACTTTGCAATTATATCGCTAACCGCACTGTTCACGAATTCTCTCTGGGATCGTCTTAAGAATTGAAAGGATTATTTTGTGAGTGCGGAAATAAAAAATGGAAATAGCGCAGTGGACCGAAACATTTTTATGAATGAAAATGGTTGTAGAATTTTAACGAAGTCATTGATAATTAAAAACAATACGCCGTAGTCTAAAATTCCCCCAGCACAAATGTACTATTTATGGAGGTGGCTTAGGAGCCGATTTTCAAAATCTCAAAAATTGAAATTGGAATCTCCGAAATTGGCAAATGCCACTGCTGCATTGAACGCCTTGCACGATGAGTCATTCACTATCAGCGCCACCTCGTGAATTTTATTTTTATTACTACTAATAATATTGTCGTTTTGATCGCAAAATGTAGCGTAAAATTCGTGCAATTAATTTATTGTTCTCGTTTCTATCGCGTAGAAAATCCTTAAATGAAGTTTTGGAATCCCTTCCTCCAGTCAGTGGAATCAGTTTTGAAAAGTAAGTGATTGCATGTGTATTATTTTGTTTCATAAATCGCAACAAAGTGCAGATGTAATGCATCATAATAATTTGATGGGTCGTGTTACGTAATGCATTTTCTTTCATGATTCATTTTCATTGAGCGGAGATAGCATTGAATTTTTGAACAACCACCAATGAATTTATTCTTATTAGGTGGCAAAAATTTAATAATAATTATGGTGCATTAAGATTCATTGCCAATTTACTTTATTTTTCTTTTTAGAATTGTAGCTGATGAATTGAAAAAATTTAAGCAGCGAATGAATTATCAATTGATGTGTTTTAAAAATATTGATTTAAAATAATTTTGTTCATTTCAAAGTATTTGTTTACCCGCTAAAAATTAGATATAATTATTATTAAGTCGATGAAATTATTAAATTTTGCAATTATAAGAAAAATTACTGTTTATAATGTTATTTTGATTATCGTATAATATTAAAAGTTGCAAATTTAATACATTTTTTTTTAAATTTATCGTAACATATTTTAAATTTCAATACTAGCTACAATATTTTATTATAGTTCAGGAAAATTATTTTTTTTACCGAAATTAATATCTCAAGCAAAGGTCCACAGTAAATATGAAAAATGAAGAGAAGCATTTGCACTGCATTCAACATTAAATTTGTATCTCCAGTGCGAGTGATTGCATAGGGAAAGCCTATAGACGTACAACAAGCCGAGATTATTATAGACGAAATTTGTTAGCGGTTAATCGAGCCTGGTAAACAGAGTGGAGCTAGGGTGGCGCGGCGCACATCAAAAGAAACAACTTTTTTTTTTTTTAAAAAAGGAGAAAAAAAAAGAAGGGGGAGACACGAAGAGTGTCGGCATCAACAAACATAGTTTTTAGCTAGAGGAGATGTAACCCCATTTCAGCGGGTTTGTACAATGTAGAAGAGAAGAAGGTTTTGAAAAAAAAAAAAATTGTCCAAGAAATAAATGCTTGCCGAAAAGAAGAGAGGGAGTCAAAGAGAAAAAAAAATCAAAGAAGTTCCTTAAAAGAATAAAGAAACTTTTCTTACAGCACGTTGTAATGTGCCTGCTTGCTTTGCACTATGTACGCATCCTACACAAAATCACGAAATGCTTTAATAGCTAAATAACTTGGCCTATCTGTAAAATATACACGTGTTTTTTCTTCTTTTCTTTTACAAATTAACTATTTATATTGTGGGAAAATAGATAAACTATGTACACACTTTACCCGCAAACGTTTCGGAAATTAAAAATAGGATGAAAAAAGAAGGGAAAAAAACGCGTTTAGCTTTTTAATGAAAAATTTAATTAGATTTTTCAATAATTAATTTTTTTTATCTTTATTATGGAAAAGAAGAAATTAAATATTCATCTTTAATTAGGAATTTTATGTACAAAATTTTTTTATTACGATTTTATATCTTTTCGCTTGCTATGGTAAAACCTGTGTGCATTAAAAAAAATATCGACTTTTTTTTTTTGCAATCTCTGACAGAATTTAACATAATAAATCAATATCATTATAACGGAACATTAAATGCAATCTTGGAGGGAATCTATTATTATATGTACTCAAAAATAACTCATTTAAAATTAGGAAAGTAAAGAAAATGAATAGTATTGTTCGCAAATAATTCTAGAATTTCTTTTAAAAAAAGAATTATTTAATTATTTAGTGCAGTATTGTCTATGTTTTAAGTTCTCCTGTAGTTTTTTTTTTGTTGTTGTTATTTCTCACTTTCAAAGAGTTTTTTTTTTCTACATACCGTAAAAAAAAAGTTCCTCTTAATTTTGTTATACAAAAGTTTTACTGTAAATTTAATGTATTCAAACAATACTATTAAATTAGAAGTTAGTAAATTTTCACCCTTGGTAGTAGCAAAGAAGTTTTGTTGTTATTATTATTTTGTATACGCCGAAGCAAGGCTCTAGTGAGTGTTGTTCACACTAATGACTGGCGGAAAGCTGTTTCTCGGAGAAGGAAAATATTTGGTTCAAGCGCGCGATTAAAATTGGGGAGGTAAAAGTGTAATTACTACTTTATTCGATTTTTTTTTTCGAGGGGGATGAAAAAAAAAGACCATTTTCTTTGAAGATGAAAAAGAAGAAAAAAAAAAAAAAAAATATGTGGAAGAAGAAAAGAGAGGGAGGATATATATATTTTTTATTTTTATTTTGCGCAGAAGTAAAAAGTAACCCTTGATGACCCCTTTTTGAATGGCACGGAGGGACATGGCGTTCACACTGCACTGTTAAAAATGGCGTCTAAATCCTAACAAACTTTTTATCTAAGATGTGCCAGCACCGGGGAAGATAGAGAGAATGAAAAAGAGGGAGAGATAGAGATAGAAGAAGGCATTTTCTTTCGTGTTTATTAAAGAAAACTCTCTCCCTCCCCATTTGCACAAAAACTCCCTCATTTTAATGACAGACCATGATTATGATTTAATTATATCTTCACAGATGGTAATTACTTTTTTTTTTAATAGTCGACGTAGAGGCCGACTTCTTTGAGCGGACACTCACCTTTTATTACTTTGAGGCGACTTTTAAGAGCGGAAAATAGTTTATTCTGTGGTTGAAAGGTGTTTGGTTTACACATTAAAGACTAAAAAAAAAAAAATTCGCGTTTCATTGAAATATTTAAACTTGAAAGTTAAACGTTTTAAGAAAAATATTTAAACAGCACGGTATACGCTCAATTTTTATTTTATTTTTTGTAAAAAAAAAGAAAACTTTTAACAGGGGTATAGTATAGTATCCACCGTTTGTTGGAAAAAAACGTTTTTGCGTGCTAAATTTATATTCATCGTTGGGTAGTAAATTTATTTTCTTCTCCAAGTAAGAAAACATGAATTGGATTGCTTTATTTTGAGCGTCTAAACGTCGCCACCGATAATGTTTCTTGAGTTAGAACCTTGAAAATTTAAATGTAGTGTTTTTCCAATTAATAATTATTGCTTGTGTGTAGTGTTTTTAGAGGACTTTCAATTAGAAAATTAAAAGGGCGACAAATAATCGCGATGTAGACATTACTTCGAGCACTCTTAATTAACAATGATTTAATTAATATTTGTCGATTAAAATCAAACATCGTAAATATAAACGAATGAGTCGGCTGAAATAAAAAGCCAAAATAATAAATTCCTTCGTATTAACTAATCTGTAAAAGTTGTTGGCATTCTTCGGTAAGATAAATTTGTAAACAAAGTAATATTGATATACGGAACGCTTGTAAATACCCGGTTGTAATGGCAGTTAAACATTGAGAATAAATTTACAATCGCAATAACAGAGCATCATTTTGATAGCAAGCAGCTTCGAGGTTTGTTTTGATTCCGACGTGGTTTGAGAACGACCCTCGCATGGCTGCCGTGAATTCAGCCAATGAGAAGCGATTACCAGCTCCGCCTATCGGGGGAAACTGGAGGAAAGGTGGCCTCAATGGCGACGCGTCGCCCACAGCCTTCATTCATTCGTAGAAAGAGATAAGTCGAAGACGATCTTTATCTGCTCTCAATTCCGTGATTGATTTAACAGAATCCTATTTTGTCCGATTTTGTGCTCAGATATGTGGATGTAGACGGGCACGTTTTTCGTATCTATAAAGTAGTGGGCATTAAATTGTTTTTCTCGTCTACTCGAATCTAAAGGAATATAAATGGACTTGCCATTCAAAACGCGGGAAAGAAGGAAACGTCGTCGCTTTCCGTGCTAAAAAGTGCGAGTGGTGTTTCGCGCGCGCGTTTTCTATTACCGTAATAGAGATGATGAAGTGCAACTTTATGTGGATTTTAACATTCTCTTTATAACAACCGATATTCTATTCAATTTGGCGATGGGAAAAACTCAAAGCAAATCAGGTAAAGTGTGAGCGTGTGAGTCGGCGAAGATGCCGTTAATTGATGCTAAAATGACGGGTGAACGAGTTACTCCTATTCGTAATTTTATCTAGGTTAATTTATACCGTTCTAAAAAAAATATATATTTAAATAAAAAGCATAGAAAACAATTTGAATGAAATGTTATCGTATAAAATGAGTTATCTAATACCACGCTATTCTCGTTTCGTTAAATTTATTGCTGTTATTGTGTGTATTTGTTTTTGCACGGCAATTACATTTGCATTGAATGATCACTCATGAATGAAATGGAAAAGTTCTAATGTTGGTTTTGTTTTATTATTATTGTTAGGAAATTATTTCATATTTGTGGTTTGTTTGTTTGTTTTTAAAAAAAATATCGCTTTAGTTTATAAAAATGTGAATTTGATGCAAAAAAAACGTGCGAATTAGCACGAGTCCGCATCAACTGCTTCGGTTTTCTATTGAAAATTATAGTAAAACGAACAAGTTGAAATGGCGCGTTTGCTACATCTCAAAAGTTTATGAAGATGAAAAAAGAAAAATTTTTTTAAAAAAAAAACTTAACATCAATTTAAAAATTCTTTTTTTATAATATAATATCTTAGTAAGCGTTACATCTTATTAAAAATTGCATTATACGCACGATTAAATAATGTTCAAAAACTTTTATACAGTAATATTAATCAATGTTATTCCAAGCAAAACGAATTGATTTTTTTTTCTATTTTTTTTTATTTAGTGGGTCTGTATAGAAAACGAGATTACAGCGAAGGTACGTTTACGATTTATTATTATATTATTTCATTTTACAGCATGCTTTTTTTATCTTTGAGATAAATAAAATACGAGTACAACCAGGAAATTATTTAGTTTTTTTTAACATGAGGTTGGGAGAGGGAAATTGCGATGATTAAAAGTTTCAATTAAATGAATGAAAAAAAGTTTAATTTAATATTTGTATTGAAACTAATTTCTGATTTATACACGCAATTAAATAATATATTTTTTTATACCGGTATAATTAAAAAAAAAATTACCGGTGGTTACATTTTCTGTGGTACCGATAGAAGGCAAAAACGGTTACAGCTTACGTTATTGATCTATATAATTTTTTTTTTATATCGACGTATTTAATCAAACATGATTTTAACTTTTTTTTTTTTTTTTTTGCTTACTTTTCAACGTTTTTAGGAGAGTTATTCGTAGTAAACGCCCATTTTAACCCACTGGGAATTGATGATGGAGAAGAAACGCTTCTAAAAACCAAAAGTACCGCTACTTCGGTAAGATAAACTGAAATAAATATTATTTCTCGTTTTCCCTGAAACTTTTTCTACACTTCTCCAATTTTTATTATTACTACAGTATATTATAAGTTCACAAGTTGTATTACGTAAGCGCGTGCAACGTCGAAGTATTTTTCGAGCGTTTTGGTGGCGACTCCCGGGCGCGTTTGTCGTGGCGCCCGGGTCTACATAAAATCTCAAGATGTACGGTAATTTCGAAAAGAAAAAAAAAAATAGAAAACGTGGTCTCGGAACAGACATCGTATTACGTCTTTCGGAGGCGTTTTTCAAGTCCATTAATTTTGATTTTTTTTTTCTTTCTATTTCGTACTTTTCTCCCCTCGAAGTCGAAGCTGCGTGTTGTTTTTTATGTTGTTGTTTAGTTTTAGTCGAAGAAAGAGTGTTTGATAGGGAGAAGGAAGATCAAAAGAAGAGAGAGAGATAGAGAAGGGAGGGGGAGATAAGATAGTGGTGGAGGTGGGTGGGTGAGAAAATAAGAATGAAATGATGGTTATAATAGTAAAGTGGAGTCGTGTCGGTGGAGTGTTTGATCTCCGTTTCGGGAGGCCATTGCGAAGAAAAAGAAGGAGGTTATTGTTTCGAGCAGGGAAACCATTTTGTGCTCTGTTACTTTTTCATCAACTTCCAATAGTTCAACCTCGATTCAACGTTGTTTTGGTTTTTTTTTTTTCCTTCACGTTAGAAATATTTTTATGAAAAATAATTTTTTTTTTCTCTTAAAATAATTAACATACTCATTTTACTAAAGTTATATTTACGTATAAAATTATTATTAATGATTGCTTCTACTTCACAAAGTTCAATGCACGTGATAGGATTGAGAATTTCGTTAAAGTGAAATTCCGTTACAAAGAAGTTTTTGGTGAATTTTTTGTAATGAAAATTAGCACAGAAATTTCCTCATCTGAAGGAAACTTCTACGTAAAATATTTTGTGATATCGAAGTTCGGCTTGGAGACATTTTAAAGAACCACGACAAACTGATAACAAAACATTCAAAGATAAATGATTTATTATTGTTTGTAATTTATTATTATGATTTCGTTGTACTGGAAATTGGATAACACGGAATTGTTGCGTTGAGGATGATGATCAACCACGGTGTGTACCTGCATTTTTTTTTTTTCAAAGTTTGAAAGTTAATAAAATTACGAGGAACGAAAGATCGAGGAATAGGAGAGTGATGGTGGTATTTTGTTGGTTTCGGAGGAGGAAGTGGTGGACCCTTGTGACCTGATGGTGGCGGCTCGCACACTCACTCGTCAGCTGCTTCGGTGCAACCAAATGCTCGCTCGAGCTTCATTTTTCATCTCTTCTCCTCCTCCTTCTACTTTTTTTTTTTTTTCTTTTTCTTCTTCCCCCTTCTTCTTTTGTACCAGCAAAATAATATTTTCTAGGTTTGGCGGTTTCCTTCTTGTGTTTTCTCTCTCTTACCTCGCTCAAGGTAAAGCGATTTGAGTTACGTCACGCTTGATTTACATGTGTGATGGATTTAGCAATTTTCTTATCGCGTTTGATGTAGACGGCGGCGCATATCAAAGCGATTAGTTGGCGACATTCTCGCATCACGTGACTCACCCGGAGAGTCAAGTGGCGTCACACCGATCGTCAATCCAAATGAATAAAAGCAGCGTCATTCACAACTTTTTTTTTTTTTTTTTATGTTTTTCTTTATTTCTTTTTCAATGCTATATTTAGATAAACTTATTTTTTTCTTTTCGTTTTCAAACATATGATAAGGCGCGTTCACACTCCGCGGAGTTTTATAGCCTGATTCTTCGAATTTGATCCGATTCACGTTTAGTGAAAGATTTTACCGCTTTTTTTATTTTATTGGGAAATTAAAAGTTTCGCCTTTTTTTTTCTCTCCTATTTTGACATTTATTGCGGGATTAACGTTTAGAATTTCGTTGAATTTTTAACTTTTCAAAACCCGTACGCTAATTTTGCAATCTGTCCAATCGCAGGATTTTGAAGTTTTTTTTCACTTTAAATGGTAAAAACTAGGTTAATATGTTGAGGAATATTTTCCGTGTTTTGACGGTGTTAATTTAGTAATTAAACCTAACAAGCTTAAGTGCATTTTAATGAAGTTAATTACATATTATATTAATAGAAAGAATAATAGTACGTTTATGTTATGATAATGGCATTAATTTATGGAGGGCGCGGCTTCAATTTATTGATATTTGACATTTGGAAGCTATTATTTTTGTTTCTAAATACTGTACAGACATGATTGTAATATAATGAAGCCACGTTGGTTGATTGAACGTGTGAACCCTCCTTAGAGATCTCGATCCGTGTGTGTTGCGGAGGTCAAAAGAGAAACGCGGAGGCGGCGGACATCAAACGAGGCGTCACGTGACGTTGAAAATGTACTTTCTCGCACTTGAAGCATGTTTGAAAGGCGGGTTTTTTTTTTCTGGGAGCTTTGAATATTTTATAGTCTATCAATTACGCTATGATATGTATTAGCATTTATTTATGAATGTAGGGAGTTGTATACAGTCGGTCGTAAATCACGAGACTTAACTGTAGGGAACGCTATGGTGTACAGTAAATCCAAGTCGAACAGGCTCACTGGTATTGACACAGGGTGGCAGCTAACCAGAACTTGACCTAAATATCAAAAGCGTGATTTATAATGACAAACGAAAACCGCAATCAAATCAGTGTGTTGCAGTGAGAAATATAAAGTATGTTAAGCTTATATATTAAAAAACTTTTTTTTTTCTTTCTCTTTCTCGGTTTTATTAAAAGGATTAAATTGACGGCGGCGCTGCGAGCGCTAATTGTACACTATAACCACACTCGACGCTCTAATCACTTGTTTCCTGCTACTTTTTAATAATTATTATCCGGTTTTTCTTACTTTTTTCCGATTTTTTTGGACGGTTTAATATTACAGAGCAGGGAATGAGCGAACTTTGTGTTTTTGTCTGGAGTTAAGTGGCGACGGCGCTTGTGCCGCGCCATAGCCCCCCAAAGATTAAGACCTCGGCATTTTTTTTTTTATCACTGGGTCAAAAACAAATACGCCAACTATCGTATTACACTAACATCTTCTCTCGTTCTATTTTTTCCGAGAATTCTTTTTCTTTCTTGGCTTTATTATGCACTATTCAATTTTTATTTAGGTTTTTATTACGCTATAACTTTTTGAATACAGAGTCGGATTGAATGAGAGGAAACTGAGAACGTCGCACACATAATAATTCTCACCGTAATTTTCATCAATTTCGATTCGAATTTGATTTCAATGCGAGAACATCGTAAAATCAATGTTTTCCCCCCCTTCTAAATCAGTGCTTTTTCTTGCAAAATAACATTTCGACTTCTTATTTTTTTTTAGAACGTGTAGTAAAATTAACGAAAATAGTAATCGTGGTCATTATTCATTACTGTTTGCAGCTTTAGATGGTTTTTTTTTGTAACAAGGAATGTGTTGTTTATATAAAAGTAAATTACTTTATTTTTCAAAGAATTTTTCGAGGACGTTTATTTGATTAAATATCAAAATAAACTATCAATTTTTAAAGAACTTTGTTTTCACACGAGCCGCGGATAACGTAGAAATCCACGAGTTTTAACGAAGAAATACATACTACGGTATATTATTCTAGATACTATCATAAGTGCTATACTGGCGTTCGTATTGTACAGAGTACACTACTGTAAAGTATAAATTGTTTTTTCGTGTTTTGGAAGGGGGTGTAGGTGGGAAGTTAGGTATTTACTATAGTTTTGGGCGAGGTTTTTATTTCAACTCAAAATAAGATTTTCATGTCATTTTTGTGTATCTCGGGACGATAGACTTTTAATATATTATGGGAGTTAACTTTCGAGATAATTGGTCTCCTATAATAAAAGTGAGGAAAAGCGCATTTAATAACTAAAGTTAATACACTTAAAAATCCTTTTGATGTTTATCATGGGTAAACAGTTTTTTTTCCCAACTCTTCTCATTCTAACACTTTCGATGTTTACTCGCATTTATTATTTCTTTCTCTCGATATAACTCCGCGCTAGCCGCAATCAAACTCACTCGGGGCTCATCACTTTTCAAGAAAGAAAGAAAAAAAATATGTATCCGAGGATGTATGTGTGTTTACGCTTGATAAGAAGTTGAAGGTCATAAGCTGAGCTTTAAAAAAAAATTGATGATAGTACTGTACTGTAGTAGGTGAAAATCACGTGACGTAACACCGTTAAAGTGTGTTTACTCGTCATTTACAATCGCAAAGCAAATACAAACAGCGGTTGAGAAGAAAGAGATAAGTTTGGTGGAACCACCTGAACATTAGTTAGGAAACTAAATTATATTTATATATTTTTTTTAATATTGGTTTTATTTTATTATTTCATTTTAAGGTTTGCGTAAGATTTTTAAGTAATGTCCGACTTATAAATTTATAATATACAGTAACTGGTTGCAGTGACGTATCAATTATTTATGAAATGGAATGGATTTTTTTATTGATTTAGTAATTAAATAATTATACATGTATAAACTGGCGCAGGCAGGTTTTGGTTAGTTTATTATTTTTGGTAAATGCATTAGCGTTTTTTTAATTGACCTCCTCGGCGCTCCCTAATAAGATGCAACATTGTTGCGTGTTAATAATTATAATAATTATTTTTACTGTAGTTGAGCAATGAAATGTATTGCATAATTTGGAGAAAAAAAATTTTAGTTTATGATTTTCTGGTCAATTTTTATCTCGACGAAATCGTAAAATAAAAATTTTAAGACTGGTAGATTTCCATTTGAAGTTTTGAAACTTGATGACCACCCGGTAGAAAATGCGAGTCATAAATGCCGTATCTCGCACTTATTTATATCGCTTCTTTTTTCTTCCCATTCGAAAGGAAAGAAGTTCGTTTTTTTTTTACTTCGGTGCCTGTTTTAAGAGTTTTAAAGGTTTTTTTTAAACATTTTTTTTTGGTGTTCGTATACAAAAAAATTTGCAGTTTAATTTTTGAGCAGATTTTTTAAAATAGTGATTGGTTGATTAAAAAGATACCCCTTTTTATGAAGCAGGTGTGGAATTTAATGTGGGGATGACCACTCCTCGTGTTTTAATTGAGGAAAAAGAAGGGGAAACTAATACAGGGTGCTTACGAGTATAATCTCACCTCACTCTTCGCAAATTTTAAAAGATAAAAAAAAATTTGTCGGTGAAAAAATGTTTTTAGAAGGGTGGAGGGAGAGGAAACTTGTGCGTAAGGGGGTTGAGCTAGGGAGAAAAAGCAAAAATTACTTCGGTTTTTTTTTTTTCGTAAATGCGTGTGACTTTTGTGCCAACCGTAGCGTGTACGGTGAGTGAGGAGGAAAAGCCAAAAAGCCAGTTTGGAACGAGTTGGGTGGTCCAACTAGTATTTTCGTCACGGGACCTATTTCCCTTCTTAATCCCACACCCATCGCCGCCATTTTGTATA
>JAQGAY010002209.1:0-11229 GCA_034698085.1 Polydesmus angustus
GATTCGATAGCCCTATATAAGCAATCAGCACTGTGCCAGCGAGAAAAGCCAAACCCAATACAATAGCTGCGACGATTTTATATTTCATCACTGTTAATTTAGCCTTCCACTGATTAGCCTACCAAATAAGTAAAAAATTAAGTCAATAATAGGTTATTTTTTAAAAAATTTTAGTTAAATTTTTTTTTATAAAAAAAAAAACAACCTGTGCTGGATTAATTACGCCGTTTTCCATGGCCAATTGCGTTGCAGTTGGTTTGTTTTCACCCGCTGGCTGCATAGCTGTCGATTTAGAGTCGCAAATTAAATTTGTACTGACTCCAATCATCGCAGATGATACCGTATTTATACTTTTCGTGATTGTTCATCACCACCTTAATTAAACAATCTCGAACGACTTGCGCCGTAAAGCCCCACCTCCCTCGTTTTAATAGCACTTTTCCTTTTAAAATGTAAGAAAGCACGTGATAGTTTGCAATTGTCTTTCACAATCGAGCAAACCAAAGATGCCATAAACCACGAACTGACTTATATGGCTTCTTTCAAAAGTGCAAATCTGGCTGGGATTACCCCAATATTTAAATACAAGTTTGAGAATACCCAAAAACAAAAAAAAATATTTTAAATAGCAAAAAAAACACGATACTAATAATTAGTATGCTAATCTAATACTGTAAAACCTACTAAAATATTATACAACAAAACCTAGCAAACGGATCAAATTAAATAATTTAAGCAAATAATAAACAATTTTGCTGCTAGCAAAATTGTTACAAGCAGTTTTAATTACAAGTACAATCGCCAAAATTGCCATTTTTAACCATAATTCTTAGAAATCGTTATTAGTTCAAAGAATTCAAAATAATAATATTTAAGGCGGAAAAAATGCAAGCCCTTAGACGTCATTTTTTTTATTTTTGCATTGTAATACTAATTATCTGATGTAACGTTTAAGACAGTTTCGTATTGTGTTGAAAGAAAAGTAATGATTAAGCACATTCTTTAAGGAAATAACGTAAAACAGTGAAAATGCATAATAGTTTTTACGTTAATCCTATATTAAATATAAAATTATATATAAAATTAAATAAAAATTCGAATATGGCAATAAAAATATATTAAAAACAAATAAATGTTATTATACAAATAGCCATTAAATGCAACAAAAATTTGCAATTGAAATTTTAAAAAAATAAAACCCAAAAGCCATCCTTATGCGAAAGATTCACCAAGGCTTTAAATCAAACCTTTCCATTAACTTAATTAAAATATTTGCTCAAATTACGTGGACATTTTCAACTTAAATTTTCAAAACCTTGACCGTATTTTTGACAAGCATTACATTGGTAGTAAGGGGGGAAGGGAGGTTATCTTCACTGGAAACGTCGTTTATTGACGACGGTAAAACCTTTTCGTCAATTTGACGTCCGTTTTTAAAAGTGACGTACCTTGTGTCATTACAAATATAGAAAAAAATAACAATACCATTCACCCACCCAAGCACAAGCGTTCTAAAACATTTTACTTTCTTCAAAACAAAACAAAAAATATATCGATTAAATACCTTCCATTTTTTTAAGGCTGTAATTTAAACTGAATGCGTATAAAAAATACATAACAAATAATTGCGTAAATGATTTCTCTTTCGTTCGTCATATTTACTTTCCAACACTTAATATTTGAACATCAAAAGTGTTCATTGTTCCATTTAAATTTACAACTCTCTATAATCTAAAAAAAAACTCAAATGTATTTCTTTTTTTTTTTTTTTTTTGCTATTCAAATCAAACATCAATCATATATGGGAGAAATGAAATACTGCATTATATAAATATTTTATCTACAAATAATTTTATTCTCCTATGCATTTGTAAATTTTGGCCCGTGTGCCATTTCTTAAAAATGCTACATAAAAGTATCTGTTTACATAATGTTTTGACGATATAATTACGGCTTTCGCATAATATTATAATAAAAATTGCAAAAATATTTTAATATTACAGACGTATTTTTGGAATTGGAGATTTACATAACGCAGTGTGAACTGGAATGGAAATCATACCTGCGATGGTAGTACCAATAGAATCTCCCATCGAAGCAGCTCCCATTGAAAATTCGCGGTAAGGTTCATCAACCTTTTTCATTATCAATAAAATTATGAAATTAATATTATTATAATCATCTCATTTATAAGTAAACAACCTCTTGCGTGATTTGATAAAAAGTATTCACGTAGGAGCATCCACCTAGCAATCCCTCGTACAAAATGAGCACGAATATAATCCAAATACTTGGCATAAATAAATAATAGGCTTCGCACACAAATATGATCACGTTTAGAAACTGAAATTATCAATGAATTTTAACAATAAAAAAAAAAAAAAAAAAACCAATATGTAAAACCTGCAAAATTGGCAAGATCCACAGTTGCTTCAATTGGAAAAAATTAACGGAAGATCTCGAAATAAAAACGCCAACCTGATAAAGTACTTGATACCTACACAGTAATAACAAAAATACTAAATCTGAATTCTAAAACTAAAACACCGTTAATTCATCATTTACCATCTGTATTGCTCGTCGTAACTTAACCTCGAATCTTTAAAGTATATCAATTCAACCTGCAATAATAATTATCATTTCAAAAAATCGTTATACTTTGCGCTCCTTTAACGACATACTAGACCCTGGTTGATGAAATATTCGGCAAGGTAGACCAACGACAGCGGAATCATATATTTTAATAAAGGCTAATAATAAAATAATTCGACCTCTTATTAACAACCTTGTTAATCTAATCCCTATAATCTTTTAAAGTTATTGATTCTTACCACAATAAGTGACAACATTTTTCGAAACGTCAAAGACGCCGCTTCGACTTTCAGATTTTTTTCATTTACTGCAGCTAAATTTTAAAGTTTTAATTATACTGTATTTGGAAATAAAATGTGTCCGTATTGGGCTAAAACAAACCGTCAATCGCGCTAATTTCCGATTTATCCTCAATTAAGTCATCAGCTGGATATTCCTGAGCCATTCTGCTTTCCCTCAACAATTGCATTTTTTTCGGATGTACCAAAATAAATAAAAACCTATATTATCCAGATTTAATAATAAATGCACTGTCAGTTAACTTCTAAAATAAAAAATTTCACGTTATAGCCATAAGTACGGGAACTACAGTCATAATCAACAAAGTATTCCTCGCCGAAAGTGTCATGGTCATCAGCGCATAGGAAAATGAACCCAAAACACCCGACATTCCTATTTAATTAACGGCTTCATTATCTAAATAACAATTTTATAATATGCAATTATAAAACCTGTGCCGGAAGACCAAGTCGAAATAACATTCCTTAAAAATATTAACAATAAAATTAATTAAATATTTGAAATGCCAAACTCAGTATCGTATAATACTTTGTATAGAAAGTTGAATATCTCAATAAAGTTGTTTCCCCTAAACCACTGGACAAGGAAGCGAAAGCTACCCCTACCAAAAAAGTTCAAAACTACAGTTTTAGACTCAACATTTCCAACATTTTACCCGTATAAGTTAACCAAGGAACGGTTGAAAAAGCCACGGCAAAAAAACTAGCTAAAGCTAAAATTATTGCAGCAGTTATCTGCAAACTAAAACAGATTTTATAGCGCTGAAAAATAAAAAACCAAACAAAATTCTCACTATGTATAGCTCAAGATAAACGGGGCAATTATCTTGATACATAACGACGGAAGAATATCTGCCAATAAAATTGCCTAGAAGTAGCCAAATCATTTTTAAAAAAATAATAAAATAAAAAGTAATAGTGTAATAATTTTGTAAAATTTACCCCGGTTGACATTTCATTGCAGTGACGGTCAGGATTAAAATCAATCGTCTGCAATTTAAGTAATACAATCGTCAAAATTTATGTTTTTAGTTGAATAATCTCTTTTTTTTTTCTTCAAAAAAATTTACTTGCGTGTCATTAACTCCTTCCTCTGCGAGAATGTCATGAGCAGCGCTCAACATTATACAATATGCAAAGTTATTACACAATCCCAAAATCCTAAAACGATAACGCTTTAAAAACACTAACTTTTAAAGTACTGTACCAAGCTAACCAAAAAGCCACTAAATTCCGAACTAAAATGCGTCGCGGAAGTCCATCCTCCGGTTCACCACTGATTCCAAAATCTAGCAATTAAAATAAAATCCCCGTTTATAATAATCAATAACAAATAAAAAAAAATTAACGAAACTTTACTAACCACAGCGACAACATTTCAATTTCTCCATTTATACGTACACTTAACTAGAACCAAAGCTTACTAAAACTAATAACAAACTACTGTAGAGTGGTGAAGTGACAAGAAGAAATAAAATGGAATTGTGCCTACTGTAATTATTACTTAACACTTGGCATTGTTAGCAAATTTCAAGCCCTGCCCTACGGTATGTACAGTAGTGTAAAAAAGCTATATTATTTTACAATTTCAAGTGGCTTTTACTTTATAAAAGTTATCAAGCAGATAAAATTGTAATCAAGAAGAAGCAAATAAATAATTACAGTAGGAGCGTTCGTTTTATTTGTAGCTGCGACTCAAATCTTCAAAAACAATTTGTTGAAATTCCTGATAATAATTATTATACTACTGTAAAACCTTGGCGTAGTGAGACCTCCGAGGTGAGACCATACCTATTTCTCCATAATAAAACAAAAGGCTAAAAAAAATACTTGCTAAAAAATTTCCGAAATGCGGTTCGGCGGCAGCGTATTGTTGGATGATCGGTACGTCTGCCATCTATCAAATTAATTTCTTCTTCTTCGTCATTCGACATAATAGTGACCACAACGCAATCCTTAAATAATTATTATAACATTGAATTAATATAATTATTACTGTTAATTGAAATCAACATAATAATTGCCAACCGTTGTTTCCTAATTTCACACGTCAAGGATAGTGCATATTTCCATAAACATTGCGATTTCTTCTAAAGCTTTTCACCACTTAGATTTCAATAGGTGTATCATTTAATTATTATATTCACCTTTCTTTAATTAATTTCTGAATGATTATTTATAATAGAATCAATTTCCAACCAAATCCTTCCTTTAAATCACAACACTAGCAGACGAAAATCTAACAGCTGATTTTAGTGTCACGCCATAAAAATAAAAATATCATAATATTGTTCTTTTTATATTAAAGAGTATAATATTTAAAATTTAAAATAATATTTTCCTAAATTAATCTAATTCAAAAGATTACACTCAACAAAAATATAAAAAATACAACTTAGAGCCACGTGACAACCTTGACCTTCGGGGTAAACAAATTGTTTTAAATTGAATCTTCATAAGTGGATTAAACCGTGCCAATTCATTAATGATCTTTAAAATCAAAGTTAACGATTAGCTTATTCGTGTTATAACATTCTAAGCGACTACATCAAGAAGAATTTTCAGTTATAGTAAACATGAAATTTGCTGCCAATTTATCATTTTTGTTTAAAGAACACCAAAATGTTCTCCACCGATACGAGGCAGCCAAATTAGCCGGTTTCAAAGCCGTAGAGACGGCTTTTCTTTACGATTATCCGCTCGAAGAAGTGGTTGCCGCCAAGGAGAACAGTGGCGTGCAACAAATACTCATCAATACTTTTCCAGGCACGTACGAATGTCAAAATTAATTAGTTAATAATTATTATTTCTTGCTAAACTGCATGTGCATTTCATTGACCCTGTAGGAAATTTAGAAAAAGGTCAATTGGGTTTAGCGGCTTTGCCATCGTACGTTGGCGAATTTCAATCTGGTTTGGATTTGTCAATTCGATATTGCAAAGCTTTACAATGTAAAAAGTAAGTAAATTTTAGAAAAACGTACAATAATTAAAAAATTAATACATTTCTTTCAAAGTTTGCACATAATGTCTGGCAAAACTCAATCGAAAATTGTAGACATGGGTATGGAACCGGTTTATATAGATAATTTAAAATACGCCGCAGACTTGTTAGAAAAAGTAAAACAAAAAATTTCGTCCTAAAAAAATCACTTATTTCTTAAAATTCATTTATATAATAATTATTATTAGGAAGATATTGTTGGTCTCATCGAACCCATTAATAATTTTACCGTACCAGGATATTTTCTCAATAGTTTTACAAATGGTAACTTTTTCCTGTCTTTTTGAACTACTCTCCTTAATTAATAATTATTATCTCGCATTGCAGCTGTTCGATATATTAACACGGTTAATAGTCCAAATCTTAAACTTCAATTGGTAAGTGGCCAAAACAAATGACGATCGAGTAATTTAATTCAAAATTTTTGATAGGACATTTTCCATTTGCAATATATTTGTGGGAACTTGACTCAATCTATCAAAGAACTTTTTCCCCATATTGGCAAGTGCATTTACCTTAACTATACAGTATTTCCCAAAATAATGTTTGTTTACTATTGAAGGTCACATTCAAATTGCACAAGTACCCGATCGTCATGAACCTAACAGCAGTGGCGAAATCGACTACAGATATATATTTAAATTACTTGAAGACGAGGGTTACGACGGTTGGATCGGATGTGAATACAACGCAGCCGGTAAAACGTTTTGATTCTTAAATGAATTTTTTTTTTAATTATTTAAAATTAGGAGATACCGTGGAAGGCCTTGCATGGATCAAAGAATACGGATATTCCCTTTAGTTATTGGAAATTCTAAGCAAAATAATTATTCATTGCTAATAAAATTAACATTGTTTTCAAAGTTATTACATTTTTTCAATACATTAATTAATTTAACTGAGTATAAAATAAAGCTGCCTTAATTCTGGGTTGGGAGGGGGGGGGAGAAAATAAGCGATTAAATTGTTAAACCGATAATTTAATTAATACGAAAATAAATGTGCTGTACTTTTATGTATTTAAATTTAAAATACAGGGTAGGTTTGTCGAAAACCAATAGCTAAACATTATTTCCAAGTGAAAATCTAAAATGTCGTCTACCGTTGCTTTTGAAGTACTGTACAACCTTGAACTAAAATCAATCAATCCTTGATTTAAATTTTTGATAAAACTGATTTAAATAATTCAGCAAAGATGGCAATGCTAGAAAACTGATAGTCAATTAGATCAACAATCGTCACATATCGACCGCAAACGAGACTGATTACTATTGTCAACATTTCTATACAATTAACACAAAAGCAATTAAACTATTAAATTTTGATAATATTGGATCAATTTTCAAGGTGAAACGTTAGATGATATTATTTGTCAATAAAAACAAAACATCAGCGCCAAATTTGTTGTACAGTACATGTACATCCAAAATCAGCCAAATGTTACTAAAATAAATAGCACGTAAATACAGGAGAGATAAATGAAATAAAGTTCGTGCGCAGTTGAAAAATTAAATTTCTTTAAAAAAAAAAAAACTACCTTTATTTTTGTAAAGTCATTGTTGAATTATTATACTAGATAATCTTTTGCCGACTTCTGTGCCTGGTATCTCATCTATAATTTGTAATCAACGCAAGGTTCAACTGATAATGTTTCATATAAAACCACTTATTCTTAACCAAAACCTTTTAATTCTCCAAATTATTTGAAGTTATTGAAAAATCCACAAGATGAAGTTTTTGGCCGCATTAACCCTAGTAAGTAATTGCCTCAAATTTTATCGATGACAAATCGATAGCTACCAAGTAGTATAAACACATTTTTTTTTTTGTTTAAAGCAATGATTAATATTAACAAGTAAAAAAATTGCTGAAGCGCAATAGCCCTCTATTTTTCAAATATATAGTTGCTTTATTCGTAATGAAATTCCGGGTTATAGGTTTTGATGGTTGGAACCGCCTGGAGCCAATATACGGTTCAAGTTGGCGTCTATTACGAAAGCGAATGTCCAGATAGCCGAAAATTCATTTCAACGCAGCTGTGGCCAACTTACCAAGTTATGCCTGATGCGTTTGTGACCACATTCGTACCATTTGGAAAAGCTAACGTACGCGCCTTCGATATTAATGTCTTTAATAGATCTACATTTCTCTCATTACTAATTTCTAGTTCACGGCAAACGGCGCTTCATTCGACTTCGTATGTCAACACGGACCCGAAGAATGTTACGGAAACAAAATACACGTAAAACTCACTTACCCAATTATTATTATTATAGAATCCATTTTTATTTATCCGAGTATTATTTAGTCTTGCGCTTTGTACTACTATCCCGACAATAAGGACAACGTCAATTTCATCGGATGTTCCATGAGTGCCAATGATCCCGTCCTCGCGGCACAAGGTGTAAGTTTCCACCAACGCGAACTAAAATTAAAAAACCAAATTAACTTCATTGCGTGCATATAAATTTTTTTTTAGTGCGCTCAGCAATACAACTTGAACTGGACTCTGATTTATGACTGTGCCAACAGTGATTTTGGCGCCCAATTACTTGAAGCTAACGGATTGACCACTCAAGGTTTGATTCCACCCTTAACCTACGTGCCTTGGATCATAATTAACAACGTAATTATTCGCTTTCGAAAATCAAATTTTTTTTAAAAAAAATTTTCAGTGATAATTTGATTGAAAATAATGTAGGAGTATTCGGACGCCAATGAGCAACTGGCTCAAGCCAACTTCACGGCTTTGATCTGCAACACATATACAAATGACGGTCAAACCCCTCCGTCACAATGCAATGCATAAATATTTTTAACACCGGAATTACTTTTATTAATTAATGTACCGAATAATAAAATAAATTCGCAATCAAATTTTTTAGAATTTTTTTTTCTTTTTAAATTTCTTCAATACCGGTAAAGAATGAATTAAAAACTCAGGGCTTTTTTTTTTTGGGGCAAACAAGCGCACATATATAATTTTAGGCATTCCACACACCCTGTACACTAGCTACCAGTAGTGTACAGAAAATGTTATTGTGTTATGGTTCGGTTAGATCCAATATGGCGGATACTAACTATAGGTTAAGATTAGCTGGTATTAACCTATCGTAGTAGCACTTAGTAGCCTACCATAGAATATCAACGATGCGGTACTAATGCTGCACCGCTAAGCAGCCTTCTTTGCGCTAGTCAGTCAAAAATGAGCCAAATATTGCATTGAAACAAATTATCATGCGCTTTACAAATTAATATAATATTTATCTCAATTATTGTAACCTTGATAATGTTAATCGTTATCGACTCTTTGGATGACTAATCACTGATCTATTTTTGGTTTATCTTAAAAACAAGTAAACTACATGTATCGATCAGAATTAAAATAGATAAAAAAAAGTTGAATTTCTGAAAAAAATATACGGGTACCTACAAAAAGTAAAAAAAAAAAAAAGAGCGAGCAAAATAACAGAGCTAAATTGATCGCACTGGATTAAACCACCTTGTTTAAATAAAGGAAAAACAATATATTTCAGCTGTTTAAACGACCTTAGAAATTATTGACATCAGCTGGCTTTCAAATCTAATAATTAAGCATTATACATCCAGCATTCGCTTTGCATCGTTTCGATTTTGCATTACTATCCAACTACCACCATATCTCGCGTTGCAACGTCATATTTTTGTATACAGCAATTTCTATCATTAGATACCACACATTTTCCTCAAATTATTTTTAAAATTGCATTTTTGCCAGTGTATTTTCTCTTGGTAATTTGTAATTTATCGTTGTTTTTAAAACTTATAAACTTCTATAAGCCTATAAGAATAACCTTTTACTTTAAGTTTTTTTTATGAGCCCCACATAATTAACGATTTTTACAATTTTTTGAACATATTTATGAGAAAAAATAGTAAACGGTACTACGATAACGTATCTTCTGTACAGCATTTACAAGCTTTCCTATATAAAAAAAACTTTTGTTCACTATGCAGCATTCCGATTTGCATCTTATGTTTCGGGAACGTATTTATGCATGATGCAAAACGAGGTCTGAATGTATTTCAGAACGACAGCTCCAACATCAAAATATGCATCGGTAAAACCGCGTTAGCTTATTCACGATTTCAAGCGTATGTAAACGTTCGTGCAGTGGAAACAACTGTCAAATATTGAAGGTATCTTTCAACTTGCCACCATGTTTAAACATTTGAAATGGGCCGTCATTTTTACTTTGGTAATGAATCGATCTAGCTTCGACTATTATTTTACTTTAATAATTTAAATTATGTCAATGGTGTTGTGATAAGGTGGGTTCGTGCTGGAATCAAGACCCGGTCAAAGTCGCCGTTTATTACGAGACTAAATGTCCAGATAGCACGAGATTCATTGCCAGGCAATTGTGGCCAGCCTGGCAAAAAGTTTCGCAACTTTTCACCGTAGAATTCTACCCTTACGGTGTCCAAACTGTTAGTTGTACATTTTAAATAAAATATAAATTTATAAATGGTACTAAATCTTTAAATTTTTCAGGTGACATTTAGAAAAATGACATGGTTAGAGCTGATTATTGGCTATTTGGCTAAAGATGGTAGCACTCTGGACTTTACTTGTCAGCACGGGCCCGAAGAATGTATGGGTAATCTCATTCACGTAAGTTTTTACGAATATTTTATTGCAATAGTTATGCTGTACATATTATTGTTAAACGTAAAAAAAAAATGTTGTATTCTATTACGAAAATGTAGGGTTGTGCAGTAAAACACTACCCAAACAACTCCGATAATGTGCCTTTTATTAGTTGTTCCATGAAAGCCGGTAATCCACCGGCTGAATGCAAAACTGTGAGTAACTATTACTGTTTTTTTAAAAAAAAAATTACAGTGTACAACATACCACACATAAACTGAAAACAACTACATGTACAGTAAGACCCCCGCAATAATGGCGCAATTGGGACCGAACCCTCGCCATTAAGTGAATCGCCATTGGCTGCAATGCATTTTGGCGATAGGGCACACGCGTTTCTTTCCGCACAATTACACTAAGAACAATGGTGATAAGTGATGTGAATGGAGATTTAAGAGCTCCATTAACTGTACGCTAATTTAATTGTAAGACCATTTAAAGAAAACAATTTGCGCGGAATGTTTTTATTGCTTTAATACTTTTACGCGCCTTCTTAAGCTTATAATTATCTCTATGCTGATACATTATTATAAACAATTCTGATTAATTTGCTGTTTAGTCGACAAAAATAGCTTTACCAAAATAAAACATTTTTACCTTTGTCGACAATGATGAAGCAACATTCTGGCCGACTATTCGGTTCTT
>JAQGAY010002210.1:0-11228 GCA_034698085.1 Polydesmus angustus
TATTTGGACACCCAACCAAAAATTTTTAATGGACTTTTTAGGCCTTATTTATAAAGTTAAGGTAAAGGTGTGTGCAAAATTTCAGCTTGATATAAATTATTCCGAGGTTCCTGCCTGTTTTTATCTAATTTTACTGAACTAGTAGGGATAAATGGCAGAATTTGCTTTGTTATGTATTATATTGTTCTTCAACTTTTGTTATATCGATGTTTAATGTGTTCAATTTGTTTTTAGCACTTGGTTCTTGGGACGAATGGAAATATCATAAAAAACAACGTGAGCAGGTGAAATGATTAAATGTCTTTGCACAAGTTGATTGACGGAAGAGCGACACCACTCATCACAATTTTTTGCCACAGCTTGTGTTTTTTTAAATAATGTTGAAGTTGATTACATGTACATGCATTTTGTTTACATAAAATTAAATAAATCTTCAACCTCAAAGCAAGAACACGAGTTAAAGAATATCACGACCTATTTCAAATAAGTATAGAAATTTAAACAATTAGTGTTGCTCTTCCGTTGACCATATGTTAATTTTTGAAGCATTTAATTTTTTTTTTTTTTTTGCCAAATTTTTAAAGCTGTCATGTTTAATTTCTCATATATTATATAACATTATTAATTAGGGAATTGAAATGTTAACAAAAGTGAGGAAGCAGAAATGGAAAATGTACCAAGGAAAACAGATGAATAGAGAACTCCTTAAAGCCATCCGAATGTTAAATCACAGGGTCCTGGAGCTGACCAACAAAACAAAAAAAGTTGACAAAAAAGTAGACCAATGGATGGGAAGTCCAATGCACATAACAGACTCAACTGTTGATGACTTTACATCAAACAAGTAATTTCAGCAGCTTTCACATTCAGCCCCTCTTTCCCGTGTTTAAATAACTTTTGATTTTGTCAAAATAGGGTCAAATGGAGCAAAGTAAAACCAAACCTATTGTCGTTTCCATCAATTTGCATGGGCAACATCTTTTCGTATTTAACGTACGAAAAAGTGTCACAACTGAGAGTGGTGAACACTGTTTTTATTCTTAGTTGTGTACGTTTTGAGCTAATCTTTTCTTTCCCTGACATGTCAAAGGTCTGCAGGACTTTCAACAAGGCTTGCAAAAGAGCCCTAACTGATGGCGTCGAGGAGATCCTGGAAAGGCTAGAAAGGGAGGACTTCGATCGCATGGAGATTTTACTCTACTGCCGAGACACCTTTCGGTGCGGGATGGGCCGAGAGTACTACTTTAGCGCGGGGAAAGTACTGGATGTGGTCAAAATCCAAGAGAATCTCGAAAATTATTTTAAGCACCATTTGGAGCTTCTGAACCCAGCTTATCCCATTGGATTCATATTCCTTTACCACGTCGAGAAGGCCACTGCTCACTTCCGTGATAATATAATGCCCAAGTACTTTCCACATGCCGGATTGCTCCAAAGCCAACCTTGTCGAGGTAAACTTCAATCATTGTATGACCCACTCTTATCAAACTAAAAGCTGCACCAAACCGCATTTTGGAAGATACGTGTAATACACGTAGGATGCAGTGTTGCATTACTTCGTAGTGAAGCTTTAAAAATATTAAATAAGTGAAAATCTAAGTGGCAGAATCGTAGCTAATAAGAATAATAATACTATAATTATGGCTTTAATAATTAGCAATTGTTTTCCAGATTACATTACTTCCACAGGTGGCATGACATGCGCAAATAAAAAAGAATACGACATAAATGTAAGCTGGAATTATGGTTTTGGTGTTTTTATGGAGTAGGATATATAACCTAAAAATCTAAAATATTTTGCTTGTTTTATCAAATAGATTAAGATAGAAGAGCTGGCGGAAACGCTAAAAGAGCAAGAAGTGGTCATCGAGAAGATGAACGAGAGAAACGGAAGAGCCTTAAAAGCGTTTGTCAATTTGAAGAACATTGTCAAAGCCATGAATGAAAGAGTTTGGGTTAACCAAAAAATTTTCAACCAATCGGAAATAAACCAGTGAAAGTCTGATAAGGTTTTACGTCGGCAGCAGCAGCCATCGAGCAAAAAAACAGTTGATAAAAAATCTCTATTATAATTATTATAAGACGCGAATTTAACAAACAATAAAATTATGTAAACACGCAATTGAAACCCAAGTTGTTCTTGACGAATTTAATGATGCTATAAATAGGTACTAATAATAATTATTAACAAAATAAAAATGTCCGTCACTCGAGTGAGAAAGTAATCGTTTTTAATGTTTAGATGAGATTATAGTAATCTTAAAGAGAGAGGGGAAATTAATTGCAAAGTAAATACTGAGCACTTAAAATAATATTCTTGTCAAAATATTATCGTATCGGAATACTAAAAAAGAAACACACTAGCATTTTGCCTTAAATTATTTCGAAAAGCGCTCAGAAAATCTTGTAAAACATTACAAAAAATTCTCACTTAGACCGAAAACCAAACGTAACACCGGAGATCCACAACTCACAAAAAAAAAAAAAAATCATAATAATAATAATATTGAAAAGTGATGGAAATTGTAATTAAATTTTAGCAGAATGCGTAGAAAAACTCCTTTTTTAGCTCTTCATTATTTCAATTCTACAGTGATAATAAATTATTAAAGAAAAATGAGGTAATTAAATAAAGATTTATATTACTGCATCTCATTTAAATATCGACTTTGATTCATGCACAGCTGATACATCAGCTAATTGAAAACAACAAAAAATCTGCGCATGCGCACACAACCTTTGATCATCTTTCAGCAATTTTGAACATAAACATGACCGTATTAAATAATTATATGAAAATGGGACCCTAAAGTCTTACATGGGCGTAATGTTATTTCTTTTTCCCGATTTCAAAATTTAATATACAGTATTACTTTCGTCGAACCACCCTGTACAATAATACTCCAGTAATACGTCTGTAATAAATAAAACTTTCGATTCGATCAGTAGGCCTACACATTTTATGACATTTCTCTCGTATCAAACAATAATAATTATAATTATATCCACGAAATATTCATACGTATAAATTCGCCCACTTAAACATAACGTTATTTAAGTCTTAATTATTACTGTAGTTAAAATTAGACTTACCCCAAGTAGAAGAAATTATCAGCTGACGTGATCGATCGTTGTTGGTACGGCCGTAGTTTCCACGAAATAATTCATTTCAGAAGTTCTGTTTCATAATTACAATCATTATCGTTTTGGCACCGCACTTTAATGAATCGCTCGACATTAACCCCGCAATACAACTCAACTACAAATATCTCCGGTCAGGAGAAAGAGTTTTTGCCTGGTCTCAAGGAGAGTGGTACGAGAAGCCCGGCGAGAGACGAGAACGCGGAGATACAGTACTGTACATGGCGGCTAACGGTAGGCTGGCGAACGGCAAAAAAACACACACACACAGTACAACTCTTTCGCGCGTGATTGAGTCATTGACACATTATTTTCATGATTACTTATATCCCGTGAGAAATTTCCGACTACTCGGGGATTGTATCAAGTCGACTACACTTTGGTATTAAAATTATATTATTGTAAACATTTTGTTCATTTGTCAAGAAACACACGCACGTAACAGGTAGGTCCTTTCAGCCTGCATCCCATTCAGCGGGCATCAGCTGGCGCATTGAGGAGTAATGACGCACCATCTACCAAACAGTTTCAAAAACACCGCTTAAAATATTCAAGTGTTGCATTTCGACCATTTTTCATTTTGTAAAAAATTAAAATAAGCGCACATCTTATTACGCTGTATTCCAAAGATTTGTTCTATAAAAAAGCAGGATAAGTGCACAGCTAAGGCATAAATAAAAACTGGCATGATTTTTTTTTTTAAATATACCGTTACTTTCTTATTGGTTACAGGTTCCAAAAGCCTGTCGCTGTACTAATTTACCCACAGGAGTTTTATGACTATAGTAGAACATAAATTTTTATTTAAAACTGTTCAACTTCCACTGCGATAAAATTCATTATATTTATTATTAATTACAGTATGTACTTTGGGAATTGCGCCAGTTATTAATAAAGTGTATCGTGCCTTCAGCGAAAATACAAAATTCCCAATACTGTCTGCTGCTATTAAGAACAGCGTGTAATTTAGCGCTGAAACAAGATTTTCGAATGAATAAAAAAAAACAAGATTTATTTAGCTATGAAATGATTGATACGAATGTTAAGACGGTTTCTTGATCTTTTTTCCACAAGGTCTGTCGAATACCTGCTTCATGCCTCCGGATTGGTTGGCGTGGAACTTGAGGTTCTGCGTGGTCTCCTGTACCCAAGGTGAGTCGAACTGCGTGGTGTCTTGATCCACCAAGTGAGTGTATTTGGTTCGACCGGAACGACCGAAGTTCTTCACCTGCATCACCTTGGGCAGGATAGTCTTGTCGAAATGATCCTCCAGCGTAGGTTGAGCGAAATCTCGCTTGAATACTCCGTTATCCACGTCCTGCAACAGAAGTTCAACAAATTAGTTATTCATACAAACAGCTGATTTAAGTCTGCAGAAGAAAGATGCTTACCATGTAGAAAGCTCCCCGGTGGAAGTACTTCTGCAAGAACTTGTATTTCCCCTTGACCGACTTATTGACGAGGACCTTGGGATTGGTTCTGAACTCGTTCCTTCTCTCCTCCTCCGTCATTCCGTGCAGTCGTTCGATCTCCAGTCTCTCCTTTTCCCTGTTCTCCCTCTCCTCTCGGTCTCTCTTGATCCTCTTCAACTCTCTGAGTTTCCACAGCTCATACTCAGCCTCGTCGTTTTCGTCTCCTGAATCCACCGATGCGAACATGTCGTTCATCTTATTCTCCGCCAGCTCCTTCCTCGTCTCGTCCTCCACCAACTGCCAAAATAACATTCAACGTTAGTAAAGATGATATAAAGAGTCTCGGAACTGTCAAAGCACACAAATCTTATCTTCTTTAATAATCTATTTGTTTTATTTCAGAGAAATTCAGTGATCCGAAAATCAGACTTCCAACATGTTGAACTTTCAGAAACTTACTCTTAAGAATTTTCAGTTGTGACATATTTAACATT
Source organism: Polydesmus angustus (assembly GCA_034698085.1). NCBI lineage: Eukaryota > Metazoa > Arthropoda > Diplopoda > Polydesmida > Polydesmidae > Polydesmus > Polydesmus angustus. The sequence goes on from JAQGAY010002210.1 coordinate 5,048, forward strand.
TACTTCTATTACTGTTAGTGTCATTTACTTTTGAAACATTTTAAGAGTTGGAACTTTCCTGATTTTCAGCACTCGGTAATTCAATGAAATTGATCTCTTCAGATTGAAAAAAAATACTGTAAAAGCTTAGATATTTTTACATTATAAGATATTGCGCTTAAGAAATAAATCAAAAAGAAAATTTAATTTAAATCATTTTCCGACAATTTTAATTTAACCATACTTTTAGCGATTGTTTTCGCCGTTCATCCTGCACTCGTTTGGCTTCCAGTTCCAACTCTCGCTCCTTCTGCTCCAACTTTTCCTTCTCCTGAATAGTGATCCTCTCTCGTCTGCAAACAAAAATCCTTAACAAAAATTTTCTTAGGAAATAAACAGGATTTTTTAGAACTTACTTTCTAACAAAAACCGGTTTAAGTCTGGGACAATCTTCCTCCTCGGAATCCGTATATTCCTCATACTCCGACTCTTCCTCAGTCTCCTCTTCATCCGACTTCTCCTCCACGTCGATCATCTCCGTCAACTCTTCTTTTTCAAGCTGATCCTTCATCTTCATCCGCAACAAACGACGACGCTCTTCAATTTCCTACAAAAAATGATACAAAATTAGAGATCTAAAAATGGTTTAAAAATAAACACTGCTTATTCCTCAATTTGCAAATTAAAATTTCCTATACTAGTAATCAAGATTCAGCCGAACAAAAATGCATTAAAAAAATCGCTGAAATCTTTGGTAGTTAACATCTAACTACCATTTAAGAAATTTTTTCTTCTTTTTTTAGATTGTTTTCATTAAGGCTTTAGAAATCTCTAGCAAAAATAAATAAATCTGTGAAGTTTAGAACATTTTTCGAAATTTAAGTCATTTCTAAACGATTACTTACAGGTATGTAATATTTTGTCACTAAGTAGTTAAACGTTACCCTCGCAAAAGTTTGTAAATCGAGGAACAAATAGAATGCTAATTTCTGAAATTGATACCGTGTCATCTAAATCTTCGTTATCGCTGCTGTCGTCGTCTTCTCCCCTCACTTTCTGTACTCTGCTGCCACTCTGTTCCTCTTCTTCCACCTCTTCGTCCTGTTCCATCACCTGTACATCATCATCTTCTTCGTCTTCTCTCGCAATCACCTGAGGTTCGTGAATATAACGATGTCTCTCCAACCTAAATTAAAAAATAAAAAAAATGAAAAACCTTTACATTCAACGAGTCTATGAAATAATAAAACCTTTCTTCTGTGTCCTCTGCCGTTTCTCGCTGTCTCAAACGACGAAGCCGAGGGTCGTCGACGTTCTCAATGTTACGAGCTATGTCGGGAGACGAAGCTCGTTTCTTCCTTTCGTACACTAACTCGTCTTCGCTCTCTTCTCCACTCGACGACGGAGCGTAATCGGGTCTAGAATAACGAAAAACATGCTTGCATTGAATTCTTAATAAAATAATACACAAATGTGTTACCTTTTTCCGGATACATAACGCTGTACTTTAACTTTTTGCATAGAGATTTCACCTGATTGAGATTGAAAAAACATTAGGATACAGTATTTACCTTATATAAACATTAGTCAAACAGCTTCATACCTTTTTCATTTCGAACGGGAACCGCTCCGGCCGTCGACTGGATAGGTGTGGGGGCCGAAGACGCCATTCTTTATCCGTAACAATCACAGTTTCTATATTATTTTAAAGAAAACTAGCCATAAATTACATGAATTTAATAAAAACGACTCGAAAACAACGCACAAACAACCACGCATAAATTCACTGAATGGCGAAACCGCAAACAAATGCCGCAGACGCAAATAAAAACGCAAATATAAAAGTGAAGCATTTTAAATAATTAATAAAACTTAACAAATTAAAATGTAAAACATTTTAAAATAAAATTTATATCCTTAATATTATCGCAAAAATAATTCTAAAAAAATTTTATTTTTTTTACGATTTAAAAGCATTTGCGTCTTTTTTGCGTTTATGCCGAAATGACGCTCATTGACGCAGCTGACTTTAAGCAGTGCAAACACAATGCAACTGTTGGAATATTTTTATTCCCACTTTATCACCTTGCCATGTTATTACGAACGTAGTACTTACTTTCCGAACGCTCTTTCCAATGCTATTACGTAAAGCGATAATCCATTTCAATACTGATGGCAATGAGAGGCGATGTTCTCAAAGTAAGTACATGTACTTCGTCATTAACACTCGCACATAATAAATTTCGGCTATTAAAATGTATTAATATTAATGTAAAAACAAAATATTCTTTAAACCTATTAATTAATATAATTTTTAAACATTTAATTTCTTCTCTGAAAAATTTAAAAAGTTATCGCTTGCTCCTGAAGACGAGAACGGAAGCGATGAAGTGTATAGAGATCCATAGAAGAGTGCTGGAGAAGCCTAGATGGACGGTGGTGTGGGTCAGATCCCAACCCTTGGAAACGATGGCTCGAAAAGCCTGCGTGGATAAGGATTGAGGGATGGCTAGACTGAAGTATTGGACAAAGATGGGGAGAGCCTCGACGGGCCATAGACTTCCGTTGAGGATGATGCAGGGGAAGAAGAATCCGACCACAATCATCATCGCCGTGTTCTCCTGCTCACAAACACCTCCAACTACCATTCCTACGGATTAAAACCATATTATTAAAAAGCTGAATCTGGTCCACTCAAAATACTCAAGCAGAAAATGTATATAGAAATAAAATGGGTGTGAGCCAAAACAAGTGATATAATACCGAACATCATTCCGCAGATGCCCTGCAAGAGGAGGAGAAGAAAAGCCAGGACATAGGAACCGTGGCAGACGATGGGGAAGATGAGGAAAACGACGAGGAACACGAGATTGACTTGGACCACCAGGATCACCGAGTGGGTCACCACGTGACCCAACACGCACTCCAGGGAGGACAAGCCAGCGGCTAAATTTCGGTCCGCTTGCCCACCTACTCTCTCCATTACGAAACCTAGTGCAGTCAGACCCACAGCCAAAAAGTACGTCATCCTACATCAAAAAATAAATTTTTCTTTTAAACTCCGCGCACCAGATAATATTAAATGAGAGTTACTTACGAAATCATGAAAGCCGGAACCACAAAGTGGGAGAAGGGCGCGTCTTCCTCACCATAAACAGCCTTCGTCATCTTTAATGAGAGAAAAGATGAAATATGTAATTAAGCAGATGAAGTTAAATTAGGTATAAAATTTAAAAATTCAGAAACAGGGTTTTTTGATATCTCCAATCGAATGCGCATTACTTACGTTGATGGGTAGTGAGAAGGCGAGTGGGTTAAAGCCCATACTTTTAAGTGAGGTTTTGGTAAAGTCCTGGAACGTCAAAAACAAAGTTCTCTGTAGCACCAGAGCCACTTGTATATCTAAATTTCAATTGAAAGAAACGTAGATAATTCATGGATTAAATGTTATTTATAAAAGAAAAGCAGCTCACTGGTTAAGTCGAGGGAGAGGTTGATGGTGCTCTCCCAGACCTCCTTCTCTTCCGCCAGAACTCCGTGGCTGAACCTAGCCATTAAACCTTCAGTGAAGTTCTCGCCTATGTGCATCATTCCCAACGCAGAACCACTTACTACACTGCGAAGCCCTTCTTCCACACTCTCGAACATGTCCTAAAACACAAATTTAAAAAAATCGAAATTAAGAAATACAGTGTGTAGCATAAGTCTACTTTTTGAACGACTTGAGAATCGATATTATCGATGAAGAGAGCTCCGAGCTCTTTCTGGTCGTGGTTGACGATGGCCAGAGGAAGTTGGCTGAAACTACCGCCAAATGCTAAGATGGCTACGGCCGTTTGAAGAGCAGGCAGAATAAAGGCAAACAACAGCACTCTGGAAAAAACACCAAAAATATAAAGATTGTAGTGTTATAAACTTTTTCAGGAATTTTTATCTCAAAGCACTTTTTTAAGACCTAAGCTAACCCAAAAATACACCTGGTACTAATACAAAACTAAATAATATTAGAAGAGTGGTAGTGACTGACCCAGGATGGCGATAGAAACGCAAAGCGTTCTTCCAAATAGTAGCTAACACTTTCTTCCTCCGTAACGCCTTCCTCTTTTCAAACATTTTCTGGTTTTCGTCCAAGGTCTCTTCCATCGGCTCTAAAGGTACTTCGGGTCGGAGCTGCTTCAACCCTTGACTTTGGTCCAGACATAAAGAATAAAAAACCTCGTCCAGAGACTTGGCTTGGTGGGAGATCAACAGATCCGCAGGGGAAGCCTCGGCCAGTATCTCACCTTCCCCCATCATACCGATCTGAAACAATATTCATGCATCGTTAAAAAGTTTCAATTCGTGACTATAAACTTCTGAAGGATATAAAGTTATAAACCGTGTGTAGACGAGTAGACTCCTCCATGTAATGAGTGCTGATGATGATGGTGGTTCCCAAAGATTCGCTCAAATACTCCAGATGATTCCAAATCCTTATTTAAATAAAATTGCGGCTTTAATTAATAAAATTAAAACGATGTTCAAAAATTGTTGATATTAATAATTATGTACTTGTTCCTGAGGAGAGGGTCTAATCCGACGGTGGGTTCATCGAGGATGAGGAGCGGGGGTTGATGGAGGAGAGCAGCGGCGAACGACACCCGCCTTTTCTGACCACCGCTGAATAAATAAATTAAAGAGATATCAATCACCATCAGTGGTTTCATCCATTGTAATTATTACCTGAGACGGCTAATGATCCGGTTGAGGGGCTTAAGGTCGAGGAAGTCGGCCATCCACTTCACTCGCTGCTTCATCTCGGCCATACTCATTCCGCTCACCAGACCAAAATACAACCACATCTCTCTAATACTCAATTCGTCATACAAAGCCACTTCCTGTGCAATTCAAAATAAATACATTCGGCAATTTAAATTTTGAAAATGGCTTTATTTAAGTCAAATTTTGTTTGATTTTTTTTTTCTCAAAATTTTTGTAGTTTAGCAATAAACTCAGTTTGCTCAGTTTCTACAATTTAAAGTTTACTACCTGAATCTAGCAAGTAAGCGATAGTCTTTAAAGCTTATTTAGTGCAATAGTTTGTAAAATATGAGAGTACAAATCATAATAAATATTGATTTAAGATTTTAAATAAAACCTTAAACTGATTTCTAAAAATTAATAACTAGGCGTATATTATTGTGATTTACTTGAGGCATATATCCCACGTTATGTCCCGGAACGCCTAAATCTCTTTCTCCTGGTTTGTGTCCGAACAACCGGATCTCTCCTCGGTCCATCGTGAGAAGGCCGAGGATCACTTTGAACAGACTGCTCTTCCCGCAACCACTCGCTCCCAACAAACCGTACCTATAAACAAACACATCGACAATAATCAATCTAACATCTAACCTAAAGAAAATACTATAAGAAAAAATAAAATTCTTATCCCACAAATCAATAACAAAAATCCCATTCGTAAAAAAAATTTTAAGATTCAAAAAAAAAATCCTAAAACTTACAAAGTTCCCGTCTTCACTCTCATGTTTAGATTGTTAAGTACCGGAAGTTTTCCCTTGGTGAAAGATTTGGTAACATCTTTGAGACTGACAGCTACTTGGTCATGCACTCTTCCAGAAGAAACCAGTTCAACCACCTCCTCGTTCATCTTTACTGTCAAGTTGATCGGACAAAGTTATAAAATGTAGTAGCTGCAAACTCTCTCTGTCTTTCTACAACTAAGAAAAATCACATCGTTTAGCATATTAATTACACCTAATTTTTTTTTTCTACCTTCACTTTTTCTCCTTATTTTTTAAAAAAAATCCTGATCAGGTGAAAAAAAATGACAAAGATTAAGCCATTATCAAGGTCAACCAGTACACGCGCATCAAAGCTTTTTTTTAACCTATTAAATACATTGCAATATTTTTTACATTAATATACAGTACATGTAGTATGAAATGGATAAATGTAATTACTACCGGTATTACAAGTGCCCAATCACCCTGTTTATCTCAGCTCCCAATATAGTAACTGTTCTTGTAGTTGTAGTTAAAAAAAGACCCCATCTCCTTCGTTAACAATTCGGTCGGAACCGTCTCCATCGATCTCTCTACTAGCTCCCAGTCCCGCTTTTAAGACCCTGGATTACCAGTTCGATCTGGACCACCAACTTCATCAACGAGATTTTTTTGATTTTGGGGGGGGGGGGGGGGGGGGG
>JAQGAY010002211.1:0-11225 GCA_034698085.1 Polydesmus angustus
AATTAATTCATTTTCATTAAAATTTGACTGATTTATTCGCTTTTTAAAAGCTTCGTAGTTTTAAGGACACACGTTACAACCAAATAAACCAAAAAATTACAATCTCAACTTGACTCAGCAAAATCCAAAAATCAACATCAAAAAGTATCCAAATCTTCCTTTAACAAATTACTACAAATAATAAATTATTCCAAAATTTAGATTTTTTTAAACAAAAAAACCATATTATCAATAGTTTAGTTTTTACAACGATTTGCAATACCGGACAATCTTATAAAGTCTATTAAAATTGCTTCATCATTTTACTAAAACCCATGTACCGCATAAATCGAGGGATAGCGGATTTTTATACATAACTGCACGTTGGCGTGCATCTTTTGATTCCATTACATTTAGCTACTCACTGAAATAACGACCTTAAAAAAATACGGACGGTAAGTTTATATAAAAAGAGCTAAAAAGCCATTCCATACTTAGACTACAGCGGTGAGCGAGTAAATGCTGTACGGATTTTTTTTTTTTTTTTTATTTTATCAACTACACCAAACGCTCGTTGTTTAATTTTATCTAAAAGTCGATACCTTTTCTTTTCCACTTTCTTATTACTCAAGCTCGAGCATCAGCGGCAGTTTTCTACTCATGTACTTTACCACTTAGTGAAGTTTGAAAATACGACACAAGTGAAGAAAAGAAGAAGAAGAAAAAAAAAAGTACCGTACAAATACACACGCGGAAAAAAAAAAAAAAAGCGATGTTTATACATGTTTGTAGTTAGAGAGAGTGATGTGCATCCAAGTTCCAGCTCGTAGAAGACCAACAGAGAGTCTAAATTGAACGAATATAAAACTTTTCTGTTGTTTCATCAAACATCTGCACCGAATTTCCTTCGTTCACCTTTTAGTGGATATAAAAAAAACTCATGCGTATTCGATAGGAAGCAGCGCACGGCGCGTATATTAGATGGTATAGGCCTACGCGCGTGTGTGGGTGTTTACAACGTACGAGAGCTGCACAATGCCCGTGTTCGTGTTGGTGAAAATAAACCCAAACGATCAATACTACGCCTTAGCGGACAATTCAATTTAATCAGTTAGTAATACTGTTTTGTAAAGAATGCCATTTATCGTTGTCGCGGCGATGTCCAATCTATCGCCTCAAAAAAGGAAAAAAAAAGGGAAAAAAAAGCTGCTTCTAGGCCGTCCAGCTTAACTAAAGTGTCGTGATTGTTCGCTCGGCAACGTTTAATTCGCTTTCCTCCTTACATTATGTATTACCATTAGTCGTTTAGTGAAGTCTCCAAATATTATGTTGGCTAAAGAAAGCTGCGAACGAAAGAATTAAGCAACTGTACAAGTAATTAGCTACGGGATTCAATTTGTATCGCGCTTGCACTCGCCGATATTGTTAGCATTAAGAAACGAAAACCAATTAAACGATTATAAAGAAAAATTGTATTCCCCCCGACAGAAAAGTTATAAATATACTTCGTCTTTTAAGAAATATTGTAAGTCTTTTGCCAAAAATTACATTGAATAAAAATCTCATAAATTAACGTCAAAATAAATTATTGCAAAATGAACTAAATTATATTTCCAGTAGCTTGTTGTGGTTTTTTTTTTATTTTTATTAAATGGTGTCCGTAGGCGTTAACAGTTGAGAAAGCATATCCATAATATTTAATATTGAAAATGATATTTTTCTGCGTTAATTTTTTTTTATAAAAAATGCAATCCATTCCACAAAAATGCTATATGTAAAATGTTTTACGAAAAATATTTTTATTAGATTGGCATTTAAATATTTTGACATTTGAAATGTAAAATACGTAGCCGACTTATTACCAAAAATAAATACTTATTTAATTTTCGTTTTGAACGAATCTTTAAAAGAAAAAATGAAAATTTAATTTTAATTTTGAAAAAAAAAAAAATGTTTACTGTAAACAACGAATTAAAATATAAAAGCAGTTGCGTGGCCCTCGTGCATTAATGCCTGAATGTTTCTGAAATCAGCAGTTAGGAACAGGTACGGTATTAAATTTAATTATATGGTACCGCTCTAGATTCGGATAAAAGGCTAAATTGAAGGTTAAATGTTTATGGTTAAATCGCAGGAAAAAGAAAATTAAACCGTTAAGAAATTTTCACTAATATTTAATTGCGGCGGAGAAATAATTGTGCATGCGTGCTTTCGTTTTATGTAGGCATTTATTCACGCTAAATGTTTAGCGCGTTAAAATAATGAGTTTGTCAATTTGATATTTGTTTATTTACATCAGCATCTAAAGAGCAATCCAACAAACAAGGGGGAAAAACGATCATGCTGATGAAGGCAGTAGCCAGAATTTGTTTATCTTAAAATATTTTTTGTTTATTAATCATTTTGTGATTAATTGGTTAATGACATTGTCTTAACATAATTACATGCACTTTGTAACGTTTGTTAAAAGTTTTTAATATTTTTAAAAACTGAAAATGTTGAATAATATAGCATAATTATTTCATCTTGTTTACGTTGTTTGTTTTCAGAAGAAATTACCAAAATAAATTAAAAACAGTTAATTAGAATATTATACTACACTTGAAAGCTCCGCTTAATATATTCGCATTTTCAGAAGTAATTACCGGAATAAATACGTCATGAATGTTAATTCAAGTTTTAAATTTCTACCATAGAAAACGCAAATAGTTTCGACTTATTGTATATCGCATTACAATAATTTTTAACGTTTAATTCGCGTTTAATCGCAAAAACCAAGTCGCGACGACGCTGATGAAAGTGCAATGACTCGAAAAACATAACTACTCGTACATCCGAAGCCTTGTGTCTAAACTAATGAAAATGAGCGCAAACATTTAACTCAAAAAAAAATAAACTACAATATTAGAAGCGAGCAAAAAGTATTGAAAGAGCACTTAGACTGTTTATTCAAAGTAATTCAATATAAAATGCGAGTGATTCCGCAAATACAATTGTAAATGTTAGTTTACTTGCGATCTGCGTGATATACATGTACGTGGTACCGCGATGTTACTGCACGAGTGGCTTTTCAGAACATCACGTATTCCTGTACGGAACGAGTACATCTACTACTTCAGGTCTAATTCAAAACGCAATTTAAAGAAAAAAAGTATTATCGGTTTTATGAAAACAACCAATTGCTTCCTTTTTCTACATAACACTCATCACCTAAAAATTAGATTTATTTTATTTATAAAAGCATGATAAAACCATAGTTTTTTTTTTTTTTTTTTTTTTTTAAATCTAACCAGATTTTAGTTATGAATTACCGGTAATTAAATGAATTATAATTAATATATTCGTAATCACTAAAAATGCTACAAAATTATCTTACGCAAGCAATAAAAGTTTCTACAGTGTGTCTGTAAATATACGACGTTTTTAAAAAGCGAATAAACAAGTCAAATTTTAATGAAATTGAATTAATTTTTTAATATTTACATACAACAACAATTCTCATTTAATAATAATTAAAAAAAAATAATTTTTGAAATATGACCTCTAAAACTGAGTCGGCAGGTGTAAACGCGCTCACTTTGACGGCTAAAGCTTTTTGCGGACTTCCAACCTGGGCCTGCCGACTGCATCTCGGCACGTGCCGGCAACTACCATAAATTTCCTCAAATTTCCTTGAGCGCATTAACACGTGCCGACTCAGTTGTAGAGGTCACATTCTAAAAATTGTTTTTTATTATTAAATGAAAGCTGTTTTTGTAAGTAAATATTAAAAAAATAATTCAATTTCATTAAAATTTTACTTGTTTATTCGCATATTTACGGGCACATTATATGTTTACTTTCTGCTTCATTAAAAAATACATTATTAATACCTGTGTTTTTTTTTTGTTTTTTTTTTAAAACAAAAAAGTCATCCTAACAAAAATTTAACAAAGAAAACATTTTTTAATACAAAAATATTTTTGTTATTTTTTTATCAGATTTCGCGATCATGCTTTTCGAGTAAAAAATATATAATATTCACAATACTTGTAGTGTATATAAAATTCAGTGTTAGTAGTAGAAGAACAATCGCATATCGAAAACGAATATTTCCTTGAGCTCTAAAACCAGATTGAGTCGTAGTGGGGTTGAATGGAGGATGTGGGTAAAGGGAGAGAGGAAATCTAATAACGATTTTTAATACAGAAGGTGTCTATCATATGATAAGAAGAAGCGCGTGAACACAAAACGGACCAACACGAGCGTAAAATGCGCGCGATTCAACATTTTTGTATGCGCGTTCCGTACCATTCGATCGAGTAGAAGAGCTCGATTATGCTCAAACATAATTCCAAGCAAGCCTCCGACTGCGAGACACGCGCACGCATGCGCTTTCTTATGAAAATAACGCATTAGCAAAAGCAGAAAAATGTAGCTGCTGCACGCGCTACGTACATATTATAGAGAGACGTGCGTGAGTCGGAGAAGCTTACGAGTAAACACGTTGTGGCATTGTGCTTTTAGCGTATTATGGTAAATAACAGAGGGTGAAAAAAACATTTATCCGCTCTTTTTATATGTTTTTCAAAAGTGGAAGTTTCATTTTTCAATATCAAACTCGATTAAGGAACATGACTAGTAAATCCAAATACGCAATGTTGCTTTTAATACATTCAAATTGTGGATGAGGAGAAATATTACGAAAGAAAAAAAAAGCAGACAAATTCGAAAAAACTTAATTCTCTCTCATCTTTTCCCTTCTTTTCGCTCTCTATTTATATTCAGTTCACTCTCACGTACATTCATAATTATAATAGATAACCTTATTAACTTTTGGTAACTAAAATAAAAACTAGAAATTAAAATAGTCTGGCGTAGAATGTGTACATGCTTCATTACTTCTAGAAACTTAATAACGTATTTTTATCAGCAAAAAAAAAAAAAACGTTAATTACATTTATAGTTAAAAACTGTAGAATGTAATTAACTATCAGTCGCCCACCACCCATTTTTCAATCAACATTTTTTAAATATTCAAAATTTATTAAAATTATACAAAAAAATAAATTTAATATTCAAATTTAGACAATTTTTAAAAAATGTTTTGATACTAAAAATAAAAATTATTTCTTTATTAAAGTAAATTAATTACGGTACAGTTTTAAAAAACTATGGCAAACAAAAATTTTCACATCAGATTTTGCTTTGGAAAAATTGAGAAAAGCTTTAAATAATAATTATAATATTGGGTTTCAGAAAACTATTTCAAGTACAGTGCAATACTGTACTTTATACCTTAATATACTCTATTATAAAAATGTTTGAATTGGTTTTGCCGAAAACTGTTACAGTAGCCTATTTATAAAAACATTTTAAAACACACTTTTGATAGTAATAGAACCAATGATATTTTTAATATGAACGTCGAAAAGTGCCAACCGCGTCATCATAATCGCAATGTTTTTATCGTATTTAAATCGTTTGTGTAAACAACAGTGTCCACTTTTTAGATGAACTAGAACACTCAAAAATTCATTTTATTAAAATTAAATAGGGTAAATTATAAAATGAGACGCCGAGCTTGTAAAATTCAAAGGTTTCTTTTTTAAAAAAGAAATTGGCAAATTTACCCCAATTTGAAAATTAAAATGATAAATTCTCGTGATCGAATAGTTTCAGATCCCCGTTTTACACGTTAACAGATAACGTCTTAAAGTCACCTTAACTGTACTCTCTATTATAAATAAGCTTTTATTTTTTTTTATAACCGGAACTACATACCCTAAAATAAAAGTCAGATCTTATCAAAAATTTTAGTGTTTAAATGTCATCTAAAAATGTAACGGCGTTACTTAACATATAATAGATTTTGCACGCGCGTGTTGTATAAAAATGATGACGTTTAATTTAAATCTGGCTAAATAACTAAAAATTTTCCAAATTTAATAAGCGGACCCCCAACCATAATTAACGAGGACGTGATTGGCAAGCAGTGTAGACCCCGTTTTTAATAATTCAATCACGTCCGGCAATAATTCTTAAACTCGTTCGTACATCTTTTCGAGACAAAAGTAAACACACTTTTAACGGGTTAGATATGAGCGACTAATAACAACGCCTAATAAAATTACCTCTAATGTTACTCTCCCGAAACAACAACAACCCTTTTGCTTTTATAAGATTTAAACCGTTTGCTTAATAATTGTAACGCAATTTCCCGAACGACGTACGGTACTAAAACGGAAAGAACCACCCTACTAAAAATATTGAAGAACAAAACAAAACTAAAAAAAAAAAAAAAAAAATTACCCGGCGAGTCCTAATTCCCAACACGATTACGTGAAATTCTTAGAAATTGCACGTGATATTATCTCCTTCCGAGTTATTCCAACGCAACTTTCAGCTCGCATACATAACAAGTTAATCTTATTTACACAGCACTCGTACACGCCAGTTATTTTCATCCCTCTCCCGCTCTTTCGTCATCTTTCCGAATCATGCACTCACTATACTCATTCACCTCCCGAGACTAACCGTCGTTGAAAATGTTTAGAAACGAATAAAATATGAAAATGTTCCCAAGTGCAGTCAATTCAAATTTGTTGAGTACACGGCGAAAAGTAGCAGGTAAAACATTCAACAAAATTACCGGTATAAATTAAATTGACATGCAAATTACGCCGTACAGTACGGTGCTAGTCTAAAGTATAGAAGAAAGACGGATTCCACGTGCGGTTTCTTTAGTTTTACAGCGTAATATTTTGGAATAAAGTTAGAGGGGGAGAACGTCGTGGAATTTAATAGCAGGCAAGCTAATTATGACAACCAATGGAGGAGTTTTCGTGAAAAAGTCGTTGCAGACGTGTATGTGATCGATGGTCGACTCCAGCGATCATTATTTTTATGTAGCAATTGCTCGCAATTCTTATTAAAATGCGAGATACATGCGCATTAGGATATAAACACTTTCTACTTTTGACTCATTTTTTTTTTTTTTTGTCATTTTTTCGAAAACGAAAAACGGTCGATAAAATTATTACTTACTGTGCATGTAAAAGAAATAATTCGTAGATGACATCTCGTAAAACTAAAGAATGACATTTTACGCACGAAATTGAGACGCATTATATATATTTATTTTTATTTAAAAAAAAAAAAAAAAAAAAAACATATTTCCGAGTAATTTTGAATTTTTATTGTATGAACACTTACTGTAGAGTTTCACCATTAAAAAATGACAAAAAAAAATTAAAATCCAAAGCTGTTATAAATATAGTTCAAATCCTAGCATTAAAATAATGACGAAACCCTTTTTTTTCCTCATAAAGATTATCAACGTAAAATAAAAATCTAAAATGAGAAGAAACCCAACAGCTGCGAGCTGTGAAGTATCCCGCTCTTTTTAATAATAAACATTTTATACCTGTAGAAGTTAGTAAAGATTGTGCCAGATAACGTTAATGCGAATGGCTTTAATAACTTTAATTTGGCGCTTCGCAACAATCTAATAAAATTGCCGGCGTCGAGTAAAAGAGTAGGCTATTTATTAAAATCGTAAGAGTTAATGATAAACAGTTTATAAACTACGAAATAGAGTAGGCCCATTATTGATAATTAAATTAATGCGCAAGATGCTATGTTTTATTATCTCTATGAAGAAAACTGGCGCGGCTAAAAATTACGGTAAAGAAAGAAACCGGAGATTAAGGGCAAGGCCTAGACCCCAAACTTACTCGTAGATAGCGTCTACGAAAAAAAATAAAAAACAGTATAATGGTAGATCTTTCGATTAAATCGAAAAACACCAACGATAGACTGCACACCTTTCAAAGTTTTAACCATCCTCACTGGGTAATTTAGAAGATATTACTAGATAGATTTAAAGCTCAAATAAAATTTGCTTTTCAAAGTATTAATTTTCAATTATTTCTTATTGGACTTTCAAAATACAGTATTGGCTTTTATGCCTGTGCAAATGTGATATCCGATAATGTTTATTTTTCACCATAAATACGAGTATAAAAATCAATGACGATACTGTACAGTATAAATTTTGTTTACATTAAAATATGTCCATTAATGATGTATAATAAAATTTTCTAAAAAAAAAAAAAATAATTAACTTGTTTAAACTTTAAAAACTTTTTTTTTTCTTTCAGAAAATCAACAATTTTTGAATTGATTTTCGAAGCCTTTGTCAGGCTTGTAGGAATAGTGTTGAAATGCATCAGTTTGAAACTTTTCTTATTTTTAAGACAAAAGATTAAAAGCAAAACATTAAAAATTTACCAGTAGCTGAGAGTTATTTAACTCAAAATAAAGTGCGGCCTCGTTATAACGCTCCTCGGTATAACGCGGCATCCAGCATATCCCTGTCCACCCTCGTTGTAACGAAGTCGCAATGTAATAGTAATTCGCGCTAAATATGTCAGAATATCACGAAAAAAAAGGGTTAACATTGTTGAATTCAACTTTAACTAAATCACTCAAGTTTCAAAATAATGGCAATGCAATTATACACCATGACCATAAATAATAAAATTACATACATATCTCTACATTTTATACGCTTTCTATCCGAAACTTAAAACCCACTCACGCAAATAGAAATGTTGTCAAACATCATAAATAGTTCATTTGCTGCAAAAATGACAAGAAGTATTTCGAATTATCAGTAGTCTGTGTCATTGTTGCTGAAAATGTTAACTAATTGCTACGAATAAATTCAGTTACTTTTTCTTTATTCTAAAAAAACCCGATAAAATCAACATTTACAATCGCCATTACCCTCAATTACAAGCTATAGTATTACAGAATTATTTGTTATTTTTCCCACTACAAAGCACACAATATTAAAATAAAAAAAAGTTTTCCGTTTCCAGTGTTGGATTAGTTATTGTACAACTTTTCTACACGGTAGTGTTATTCGAGCTCCCCGTAACGTCATATTACAATGCCCATTGACCGAAGAGTAATGTTTTGCGCGCGCAACTCAAGATCTCCATTACAATCTTCCTTGTGCTTGATAGCATGTGACAATCGTTTCCAACTTTTCTAGTGGGATATAAAATCCTGGCCAAAAACTTTACTAAACTATCCATCGACCTAAATAAACCTTCTTAAGTAACGACTTAAAATCCGTATGTAATTTTACGGCTTTTATTCTCTTTCCATCACATCTCATCTCACCACCATAATGTATACAAATAAAAAAAACGAAGAAGAAAAAGAAGAAGAAGGTTCTGATGGGCTGGCCGGTAGTGACCATCACATCCTATCCACATAAACGGTATTGATCTTTCAACGAGTCCGGCGAACGACACCGCTGTAAATAAACGTCCGTTAGAAACAAGGATGAGCCGCGAGTTGAGCTGCAACGTAAAAAGATTGGGATCACGGAGCTGATAAATGGCAGGAGTCATCGAGCCGGACGTGTATAGGAGGCAAACGATAACCGACAATGTTTTTAAGTGGGTTTGTGGAAGCCCCAAATGCTTTCTCATCTTGGAAGTCTATCGAGTAAAAACGTCGTGGAAAAAAAAAAGAGGAGCGAAGGAAAGGAAAGAATTGGTCTCCGATCTTAAGCCATTAAATTTCCACTTCACTCAATCTTCAACTCAACAATCGAAATCGGTTGGTGTTGTGTTCACCTAACACTCTCCCTGTATAAATAACCTTAAGATGTTAAAATACAAAAAAAAAAATCCCCTAAAGCTAGGCAAATGGAAAAAAAAGTTGACGGTGACTCTCACTCTTTCGCTGGCAAAAGGCAATTGTCTCGCGGACAATTAAACCGGATATATTGCCTTCTTCTCAACGACATCCATCACTTCACAAAAAGAAAGGGGAAAGGAGGCAAAAAAAAAGGGCGCGCTGAGCTGTCCAAGGTGAAGTTTAACCTCAGGTTATCACCATCCACATTAACCTTTATTTTTCTCTCGCTCTTACTCACTCACTCTGCGGACGTCACTGCCACTCTCTGAAAACGACCACGATGTACATTTTCTTTTTAGTGGATCATCTCCAACGCAGCGGTTTCCACTTGTATTAAAAGGCCGATGACCATCATGACCATAATCCTCTGCAAGAGCTGAATACCAAAATCTTGGGAAAGAGTCATTACACAAATGTCAAGTG
Source organism: Polydesmus angustus (assembly GCA_034698085.1). NCBI lineage: Eukaryota > Metazoa > Arthropoda > Diplopoda > Polydesmida > Polydesmidae > Polydesmus > Polydesmus angustus. The sequence goes on from JAQGAY010002211.1 coordinate 10,099, forward strand.
GATGGCGTTACTAAGGCTGCATTAATATTATGTATATATATAAAAAAAATCTTCTTCCAAGACGTTATTTTAGGTGGCAGTTTTATGGCTTCGGAATAACATTGTGAGAATGCATCGCTAAAATATGCTCAAGTAAATAGCCGCAACCCTTTTCTCCAGATAAAAAAGCGCTCGAAGAATAAATCTCAAATAAAGGATATTTGATAACTACCGTATATTAATTAAATACAAGGACACTGTGTTAAAAAAAACTCATCTATTGCCATAAACATTCAAAGTACGTTATTATAAATACTGTATAGGGTGATTTTTTGCAAACGATAATTTTGAAAATTCAATAGATTAGTCAAATTTTAATGAAAATGAATTTAATTATTTTTATTTGCCCTCAGCAACATCTCATCTTTAATGATCAAAAACAATTTTTGGAATAAGACCTCTCCAATTGAGTCGGCACTTGTTAACGTGCTCACGCTTCAAATCCCTGCTGCTAATGCTTGATGTCATTGCCGCCATCCTGCCTGTACCTGCCGACTTTATCTCGGTATCTGCCGGCACCTGCCATAAGGCTAATGGAAAATTCCTTACGCACATTAACACGTGCCGACTCAGTTTGAGAGGTTATATTCCAAAAATTATTTCTCATTATTAAAGATGAGATGTTACTGAGTGTAAATAAAAAAAATAACTCATTTTCATTAAAATTTGACTTATCTAATGAATTTTCAAAATTATCGTTTGCAAAAAATCACCCTATAGGGCCTATACAATAGTCCTCCACTTATTTAGTCTATCATTCGCGGTTTCCTACATCGTTCTGTATGTTGGAGTATAATTTTGCAGTTTTAAAAAAGCTTTTTAATAGATTTTTGTGCTAAAAGCCAATTACCAAAAAACTAAATTTTAATCACGCGCATTAATCATTAATAAAAATCGAGCTTTTAAAATAATTTGTAAACCCAAAGATTGTTTTAAAGTAATAATTATTGTTATCGCTAACCCTAAGAGGAATTAAATACAATTTTTCACCTCAGTTAATGCAAAAATCAGAAAACGAGTTCACCCACTCGCACGGACTATTTTACAATCAATTAAAATAATGGTGCCACTAATGTAAACATAAGATG
>JAQGAY010002212.1:0-11223 GCA_034698085.1 Polydesmus angustus
CCCTAACATTCTTATTTTCACCCCTACATTCTTATTCTCACCCCCTACATGGGGTGAGAATAAGAGGGTGAGAATAAGGGGGTGAGAATAAGGGGGTGAGAATAAGGGGGTGAGAATAAGGGGGTGAGAATAAGGGGGTGAGAATAAAGGGGTGAGAATAAGGGGGTGAGAATAAAGGGGTGAGAATAAGGGGGTGAGAATAAGAGGGTGAGAATAAGGGGGTGAGAATAAGGGGGTGAGAATAAGGGGGTGAGAATAAGAGGGTGAGAATAAGGGGGTGAGAATAAATGGGTGAGAATAAGAATGTAGGGGGTGAGAATAAGAATGTAAGGGGTGAAAATAACAATATAGAGGGGTGAAAATAACAATATAGAGGGGTGAAAATAACAATATAGAGGGGTGAAAATAACAATATAGAGGGCCGAGGGGTGAAAATAACAATATAGAGGGGTGAAAATAACAATATAGAGGGCCGAGGGGTGAAAATAAGAATGTAGGGGGTGAGAATAAGAATGTAAGGAGTGAGAATAAAAATATAGGGGGTAAAAATAGGAATGTAGGGAGTGAAAATAAGAATGCAGGGGGTGAAAATAAGAATGCAGGGGGTGAAAATAAGAATGTAGGGGTTGTTCACATTTGAAGTCACGCTTTTAGGGGGGGGGGGAGGGAGTTAACAAATTTGTGACGAAGGGGAGGGGGAGTTAAGAAATTTGGACTTCACATTAAAAAAACAAGTTATTTCAAAAAAGATTTTTAGCAACATTTTATTATACTTTTTTCCAAAAAAATTTCGCGCCTCGCCAAAACTTGTCCATTTTTATAAAAAAAAAATATTTTTCGAGAAGGGGGGTCTGGGTTTGGTGATGTCATATTTAAGGGAGGGTCTGACTTTTTGTAACCAAGTGTGACATAGGGGGAAGGGGGGGGGGTGGTCCAAAATTGGCCAAATTTGCGTGACGTCAAATGTGTACAGCCCCTACATACAATTGTTAATGTAGACAGCAAAAAAAATTATTGACATTTTTAAAATAAATTTATCAATTGAAATAAATCCCCACCGATGAAAAATATCATGATGGGAATAAGTAAATAAGATCCTAGTACATGTATTATTTTCTAAATAAAACTTCAATTTGTTATTGCGTGCTTTGTTTTATGAAGAATTCCTATAATCCGAAATAGACGCGGTTCCATCCAACTCGGATGACCAAAATCTACTGTAATAATAATTATTATTATCCTTAAACTAATAAAATTTCAGATATAATGTCTAACAGTACAGTACATGTACGGTTTCTATTTGATTTTATTCTCTTTATTTTTGATTTTTTTTTTTTGGTTTTTATTAAAGAAAGTTCCCAATGAATTACATTTATTCATCAAAAGAAAACTGACAAAAATCATTTTTAATTTAAAACCCAATTACTACGCTACATTTTACTCGCACTTCACCACTGCCTTTACAAAATAAATTTGGAATCAAAGTAATAAAATCACTTATCTATACGGCGCAATTATCCTCGTTTTCTTTCTCCTGCTCTTCGTCGCTAAGCAACCAGTATAAACAACGTCGCGCCCTGTCGGATGCACTTAAGCATTTTATCACGCGCATACAACATTGCCGATTACGCTACGCACATTTTCAAACTTAAAAATTAGAGAAAAAAAAAATAATTTAACGGTGTAAGGATTTAAAACTAATTAAGCGCTACTTATCGTCTTATCGCAATTTTCAGAGATAATTGTGCGAGATTTAATTGAAGATCGTAGCAACCTCTAAGCGGTATTTGTTCATTCTTCAAACTTCTTTTTTGTAAATATTTGCACATTTACGTCTAATGGTGTAAAAATAAAAAGCGGAAAACTTGTTTCAAATTTATATAATCGATATAAATGGCAAACGAAGTTGTGGATAAAGAATTCCAAAAGGTAAATCCAATTATTTTACATTATATTAAAAAAATAATCAGTCTAACAAATTGTAAATATTATTTTGTTAAATACTTTATTTTAAATTATTAAACGTGGACTTATCTAGGATTGTTGGGATAATTACACTAATATTACTGTATGATCACCAAATCTCATTGGGTTGGATAATAATTATTATTTGGCTATTTTGTGGGCACAGTAGTTCTAAAAATTAATAAAATTTATAACCAAACATTAATTTTATGGTGCATTTCAAAAATAACAAGTGAATTAACTGCAATTAATCTATATGTACTGTATATCTACTGTAATAAAATAATTGGGCAGTACCGGATTAACCATATAGCTGTAGGTAGCCCCGCGTTTCAGAGGGCTCCACGACTAAAGATAAAATGTTTAGCGTGTAAAATGTCGCCTTCAAAAAAAAAAAAAATTTTCGCGCTTCAAATTCATTACTAATTTTTTTTTTGGAGGGCAACCAAAAAAAAACTTGGCTTCAAGGTGTTAAATTTAGTGTTCCAACCATGCCTTGGACCACTTAGTAACAATTATTATTATTGCTATCGGCCTCGCCCTGGCTTAATTCGGCACTGAAAGTGGCTTATAACAACATCGAAGGCACCGAGCATTTATGACGTTATATCCGAGTAACCTAAAATCCGTACATCATTTAAGAGCGTTTGACGGTTGTGTAAATACCGTCGCATTCCTTTAATACCCGCTGTACTAATACATGTAAGCATCAATTATTTAATACTAACCAATAATTCTACGTTACATTTATTTTGAGATAAACTCAATTTATTTAATACTAACCAATATTTCTACATTACATTTATTTTGAGATAAACTCAATTTATTAAATAACAAAATATTTAAAGACTGAATTAATCAAGAGGATAAAATAGATAAAATTGAAAATGACATTCACTGCCCTAATTAGCCATCGGAATTGTTTAGGATTTGCGCTCGAATTATATTACAAGAATATTCGATCTTGACAATATACGAGCACTAAATAATAATTAGCAATCCGAGTAGCGTCTGACTAGAACTTCTCCAATGGACTTTTCACGAGCCAAATGTAAGCCCCCGTAGACATGGTTATAGACACCCTAGCGTTAAAAATGTGTATTATTTTGATCAATTTCTTCCTATGTGCAAATGTAATTGTAATTCGACGCGTGCACTGCGTGGCATTCTCTAAAAATTAATCTAAGAGCTGCGCTTCAACAATCGTTCCTGCTAAATTTCCAATCAAATTGTGGGTTGCTGTTTACTTGCAAAAAATATCAAAACTACGGAATATTTGTCTGCCTACATCCACATAACGTAATAAGATCAAATCGAAAGATACTGTATTTCCCCGCGTAAAAATCATACTACAACTTCAATTGTATGCAAATGCTGATTTTTTTTTTTTCAGAAAAAAAAAAAATATTTCTCCGCCCTTGAAATAATATTCCGCTCTTTTTCGTAGAATTGTTTATCTTAGAATGTAATTCCATTACCATTGCTCTATATTCAATAAAAAGTATCTACTGTATCCACAGCAGCGAAATATATACCGGTATATATATGTTTTTTTTATCAAAACCAAATTCTGTAGTAAAAATAGAAAAAAAAAATTCGATAACCAAATTTACAATATTAAGCACCTAATCCTAGACAAACATCTTTTTTTTAATAAAAAGAAACCTGCACATGTTATGCTTAAATATAATTTTAAGCTTCAGATTTAAAAAAAAAAAAATTATATTTTTAAACTAAAAAAAAAATGATTTTTTTTAAGTCAAATTTGCATTTTAAAAAAATAAACGAGCGCCATCATTTTATCCGTTGTTATTCAATACTATTACATGTACATGCAAAATAAAAATAATGATCAAAATAATTATGATTACCGTACTCGAACGAGTCTGTCATCCTTATTCTAAACAATATTATTGTTTAGAGCCTCCTAAATACGGTTCACATAATTTTATGTTTTGATAACGTGCTTAAAAAAGCACCTTCAACTTGGAATTAAAATAATAATTTTTTTTTGCTATTTTTATGAGTTATGCACATTTTCAATATTTATCAATATTGATGACTTGATTGCTACGCAAAAAGATTCAAATAAAATGGGCAACATGCTTATTTTAATTACAACTCTGCAATCAGAAATACATTATCCAATAACCTAATCAAAAACATTTTCTAATTACCGGTGTCAACATTTAATAGAATATTACAATACACAAAAAATGCATTAAATGAATTTGCGTCGGTAACTACTTCTCCGATACCGGTACATGAAAATTAATAGTCAACAAAATCCTTCATTAAAAAGTTCCTACTAATTAATAACGTCTTGGAATACTGTGAAGTTATTTATTGATATTTTCATCAACGACAAAAAAAAACTTATAAAAATTTTTCTTTTACGTCTAACAAATTAGCGCATCTTATGATTTCAGCCCGATAATTGATCCCGATATTCGTACGCATTGGGCACAATTGCCAGTCGTTAGCGAATGATTTGTTACCGAATGTTTACCGACATTAAGCGCAGAACGACGCTATTAATATCCACTGCTACTCAAACAAAGTACATCCACTCGTGTCGAGCGCGTTTCTTTATTTGTTTTATGCTAAATGCCACTTTTGATTCTTTCCGCCCCGATAAACTAATACGCTTAATGATAGGTATATCAGGAGTTGGTTCAATTGACGCAAGAGTCGGAAAGCTCGTCCAGCGAACTGCAAAAGTTACAAGAGCTATGGAGAAAGTGTCGAGAGAACGAGAATCGACTGAGCTTGAGATGTCGAGACCTTCAGACTCAGGTCGCTGCCATGAAAGCCAGGTCCTTAGCCACCGCCGCCAAGTCAAAAGAAGATAAAGCGACAATCGCTTCGTTGAAAAAGGTAACAATCTACATTCAAAGCTCGTTACTAATCGCTGGTTACAACGAGTTAATGCCTCGACGACCATCTTACATTAACAATAGAGCCACACAATGCCGCTCTCATTACACAGCCCTAAACCACTCGTCCTAAGTAACGTACTAGATACGCTTAATCGAACAATTCCTAATTAAATTTACAGTATTAGAAAGTTTTTGGGAAAATATGACGTAGTTTTCAAAAAAAAAAAAAAAAAAGTTAACTTCGGTACGTGCGATGAAGCATTACTTCTTGTCCAACACACATTCATCACATTCGCATATCACATTTAATAAGATGGTTAATAAATCAAGAAGTCGGTGAAGCAATAGAAAAATCGATCACTATTTTGTAAAACGAATATAAAATTAACTCCCGAGTAAAACTATCTCCAGAAATCTACCACCAACGCTACTGTATGTATTTTCAAGAGGATTAGTGTAATTATAAAGATAGCTTAGATTTTGCCCAACTTTCGTTATTTTAAGAAGATTTCCAATGTTATACATTTTGTTAGAAAAATAATTGCCAGTTAATAATGAAACATGAAACTCGAAAGTTAATGGTCGTGTTTTACATCCTAAATATAGCACATGCGTAATTATGTGAATAATTAAGGATAGCGATTGAGTTTAAGCAGATCAACTTTCGAATCCAAACACCTTTTTTTAAATTGGCTTGTAAAATTAAATAAAGTATTGATTGCGGCATAAACACGTCTTCGACCGGTTCAAATCACTCGCCAAAAGATTTTGGAGCGAGTGAGAACCTAAAATGCCGCCGATACCATTGCTGAAATATCATTACAAATGCAACGTAAACATTTGCTAAATTTTTTTTAAATAATAATAATAAACTATTTTCATATTTGCCATTTTTTTAAATAATATTGAAACAAATTATTCCGAAAAATGGAATAATTTTTTTCATAAAATATTAAAAAAGTTAAACTACAAATATCTTTTGAACCTCTCGACTATCATTTTACCTCATTTTGCATGCAATTTATGCACCAAACAAAAACAAAATAATGGCACTTTCATTTTTTAGCAACTATGATATTGAGTACATAAAACTTTTTTTTATATAAAATTGGTCATATTTCTATTATATTAGTTTTGTATGCAGGGTACCGGTAGTTTTGGAATAGCGGTACATGTAGTACCGGCACTAATAAATATTTTTAAAAAAATTTAAAATATTTTTAATGAAATATTTTTCGGAAATCAATAAGTTTAAATAATCATTCCCATAAATGTAATGATAATAAAAGCAGTGGTACGAGATAAGACCTCTTATCCCTTAAAAAAATAATTAAAGAAAGTGTGCGCTCAATCTAACCGTTCTCTCTCTTCATTGTTGAATACATTTCTTTAATAATATTAAAAATAATAAGAGATTAGCACGCATGTTATTCAGTCTCCGAGGACCAATGTTATTAGTTTAAGTAAGATAGACCAAGGAATATATTTCATAATTCTATTACCGCCATAAAATTCCCATCAATACGTAAACACTTGACCTAAGTAGGTTACCAATCCATGTATCTTGGTAAATGTATTACTAACTGTAGTTTAACAATGTATAGGAATTAGAAAACGCTTGGAAAATAGTCGACGAAACGCAAGAGAAGGAGCAAAAATCCCGCGACGTGATTCAAAATCTGCAGCAGGAAGTTGATCATCTGAGTCGCACGGTGGAACACAGCATCAGTCTATCGCTTACGCAAGAAAGGTAAGCTAAAAAATCAAAACTTAATTTAAATTAGAATTAGATCGCGTATTCTCTTGAGGCGCCGGAAAATAACTAAACAAACAAAAGCCGGAAAAAGATCTTATATTAAAAAAGCCCAAATGAAATAAAATAATAGCTTTTAATTACAGACCGGTCTCGTTTAATCCAAATTCTGTATAATGAGATTGAGGAAATAAGGAGAATTTTTCTAGAACGCGTGACAAATTATTCACTATAACCAGTTTTTTATCTTTAAAAATTAATAAAATCATTTCATATCTTAAGCCCACTATCTTCGATAAAACTTCAAGTGAAATCACTAAAACAAAAACGAACGAAAAGTTCATTTAAACTAACCTTACTTTTTTTTTAATTATCGACGAGCAATCCAACTACCTTTGCTCAAAACCTCCCAAAGTCGACCACCTGTACTGCAAGATCCACACCACCCATTTTAAGTCTAAATTTTCAATAGAATTTCTATTTAAAGAACACCGAGAAGCTAGACACTCTTTAGACAAAGATTTTTTGGGTCAACATTTGAGTGCCGCTGAATAGATAAGATTTCTAAATGCTTAAATAAAATTTGTTGTACTGTACATGTAATAGAATTTTAGTCACAAAATGTCTTATCTTAAAATTAAAATTCTAATAAAAATAACATTTAAAAAAATTTATAAAAAGACCACTCCCATTCTAAGACCGCTATTTTTTTAGTTGCTTCCAACGGTGGTATTCCGGCAGAGGTTTCACTGTACCCCCAAATCTTTTCCACAATAATAAGTGTACAGTAAAAACCTCGGTAATCTGACCGACAACCCGCATAATTCGAAAAGCCTTAAAAAAACTAATAAAAAAAAAACTAAAAAAAAAAACCCAGAACGTCACTACCAAAAGGTTTTGTATTGTTTACTTGTAGGTTGATAGAACATAATTATTATTCTTGTACTTGTACATTTAAGCTCTTTTTCACAAATTACTTTCGATTTTTGAAAAAACGTTCACTAGCTGAATACTGGTTGCTACTTTATTTCTGTTTCCTCTTACTTTATTTCATTTTTTTTTTTGGCAGACGAATTGTAATCACTTATTTATTACTTCTATCAATAATTTGTTGATGACTGCACTACTGTAATGAAAAAAAAAAGTGTGAGTTCTGTGAAGCTTTTTTTTTTTATATAAAACACCCACGGTCACCAATAACCAAAATAAACCATTTTCGGAGTTTTTCTATGTTGGGTTTTTGTGGTTGACCTTTAATTCCCTCTTTCACCATAATTATGCCCTTTGTGTTTTTTTATAACGCAACATTTTTTAAAGCGCCCCCCCCCCCACCACGTTATAATATGAAAATAGTACTCCGTAATATTAACTGCACTTGGTTTCCCCTGCTTATTATTTTTTTGTGGAGTTTTATTGAGACAAAAAATATATGATTTAAGAAGATTTAGCCAATTAATACTTAAAGCGTTTCAATTATAAGTTTATAACATAACAAAAGTATATCAACAGTAATCGAATACAGCACGTTTTATTAATTAATATTAAATCGTATTGTTAAATCGTAGACTAGACGTCGTCAAACTATAGTCTACTCATTTTCTTTTTTTGCCGTTTAAATAAATGAGTCGTTTCTTTAATTATAAATCAAATTTCGTAGTAAAATACTCTTACTTTCTCATTCGCTTCGAATGATATAATTATATAAATTCACGCGAAGCTTTATTAAATCATGAAGAAAAAAAAAAAAAAAAACAATCCAAAAAAAAAAAAAAAAAGCAAAACAAAGTAGATCCAGAATGTTAATTGCTCATTTGCTTAATAAATACGCGGTGCTCATGTTGGTTAGTTTCCGTTTCTTAATCCATACCGTAATAAAATAAATAAATCTTGGCGAGACTTATATTTAAGTTGTAATTGAAGAGGATGGGAGTTGTTCGGAAGCCTTAAACTTAAATAATACATAACCACCGCGCTATTTTTGTAGAAATTGCAATTTACGCCAGTAATAAATCCCCGCAAATAGCAGCTGCAACCCATCTTTCACCTAAACAACCCACCCACTCACCCATTTACCCAACGTGTATCTAACCGGCGAGAGTAATGAATGGCTTATTTCGGGTATTAAATTTCACTAAAACTTTTCTTCCACCTGAATCTCTACTCCTCATTTATCAATTTTTAAACGTTGTCGAATTCAAAATTTTGCATAAATAAATAAAAGTTGAACCGCGTAATAAGACTAGAAAAGTACACAACCTAGTAAATAATTACTGTAAAGCGCTCAGCATCTAGGAAAATTTTAAACAAATTTTTAAATAATTTATTCATGCTATGAAATAAACATTAAAATAACTATTAAAATACGGAAGCAATACTCCACATGCTTTTTTTAATTATTTATACTCAAAGTAAAATTTTAAATGTTCAACTGAAAAACACTTATATCTGCATGCATAAAAATGCGCAAAAATAGAGTCAATAGACAAATAACTTTATTATAATATTATTATACACTGCGTACGTAAAATACAACTTCAAAACTGAATTAGTATTAAATCCTTATAATAATCAAAATAATTTAATGGCACATGGAAAAACTTTACTTTAAAACGTTTTTTTTTTATCATTTACCGGTACTTGTTCTATTCTGTGTTCCTTCGGCCTCAACCCGAGCAGTAAAACGCATCATGCTCTGCATTGATTCCGGCTTGATCGAATTCGTTTCGTGCTTGTATCATACGGTGGCGCACTTCTTCAATAACCCAAACTTAAATTAGATAGAATATGGGGTGTAATGCAAGTAAAGGTTTACAACTTCACGAGACAAAATAATGAAATAAGGAAGTGAACGTACGCAAGAGACAGGGAAAATTTCGATCGAGCTGGATTCAGAGCGCAGGTCAACTCGTTTTGCTGCTTATGTTGTGCCCGGGAAAGGATATTTTAAACACAGAAGTCTTCAAAGTGAAGTTTTCTGCTGCATCGATTCCAACTTAATCGAAATTGTTCCTGCCATGTTTCGTTCGTTTAAATCCTTTCTTGCATCACACCCCACATTTTGTAATCAACCTAATTTTTAAATGTGGAATATTGAAGAGTGTATCAACGTATGCTCGATCAAGCTGAAATTGATGCAGTAACGGGATCGTTTTACGGTTTGTTTTGAAGCCCAAAGAGATCATTTTACACGCAGAATCGAACAATTAAATGTTCATAAAAGTCTTTAAAGTGAAGTTTTTTCATGTGGCATAAAAATATCTAAATTATTAAAAGGATTTAATACTAATTCAGTTACTTGCGCTTTTTTTTACGGGCATAGCGAACAGACAAACCCATGCACTTATCCGAATTCGGATTATCCAACAAGTAGATGTAAAATTATTTTAATTCAATTTTAAGTTTTTAATTCCTTCCTTTAATAAATAGTTTGCGCAGCGCTTTATCTTTGCTCAAAAAAATCTATCTGTAAAGAGACTGTCTCTTTAAAATAAAATAACGTTAAACAATCGCAGATTATTCGCCATCGATTTTTTTCCTCCGACGCAACTTTACAACCCTTTTTAAATTAGACTTTATTAAATAAATGACACTTTTTACAATACAAAAAAAATTGCCGCTTTTACAAAAAGTAGGCCAATGAAGAACTTACTTTTATTTCGCCTGAATATAATTAAGTCACTATAAATGCCTAGATGCTGAACATTTTTCTTTAATCAGCACGCGCAATTTTCTACGAGATTATTATTTTTTTCTCCTTCAAAAAATACTTTCCTAGCAATAACAAGATACGCATTTGCACGAATACGTAAAAATCGTTACTTCACCATGTTTTGCCTTTTTCCTAAAAAGAATATTTACACTGCAGATTTTACGAATTCAAATTACTGTACATGTACTCAAATTTACTGATATTAGATGCAAATGTTGAGCCGATCAAAATAAAGTTGTAAAAAAAAAAGAAGCGGGAGGATCGGAGAGAGGAGGAGAATGAGATTCATTATTTCAAATTGGTTGTGTAGAAGGATATTCTCTGTGATTGATTCCTTTGATTCAATTATTCGATCCGTGTGAATTGAAGTCGTTTCGCGTGCAATCTTAACCTAAATTCATTAAAAGTCAGAAAGAGTCAGTGATATTTGTTCGCATTTGCAGATTGGCTGAGTTACAAAAAGCGAAAGATGATTTGACGGCGGAAAAGGAGCGCTATGTGCTGGAAGTTTCGGAACTGGAAGAAAAAGTAGCGTCTTGCGAGGCAATAATGGAGACGCAAAGCCAGGAGCAGGCTGCTTTACATTCTCAATTGGCTCAGGTCAGTTCTCTCTCTAATTTCAAAGTTCGGTCACTCGCATCTACTACACCCATCTCATTTCCGTCTTTCCACTCCTCCCTGATTTTTAACGATGCAATAAATTTATAAGCTACGTCATGCATGCAGTTAACGAAAAGAATGCTTTGCACAAACATCTTAGAATCTCCTATTAATTTACTATTGTCCGACGCAAACTGACATAGCTGCTTATTAAAACGTCCATAGAATGACCGCTAATAGTGCGTTATTAGAAAAATTTTAGCAAAAAAACAAACTTTCTCCCTCAAAACTAGAGAAATTAATAATAGAGAGTTTGC
>JAQGAY010002213.1:0-11221 GCA_034698085.1 Polydesmus angustus
GTCGCGCATGCGCAGTAAGAGTGATTTCAACCTTTTTCAATCGCGCATGCGCACTAATAGACCATGTCGTTTGTTTTTAATCAGATTTCATAAATGGCCACTAGATGGCACCTGTAGTTAACGTGTTACACTAAAATCTTTTTTCGCAATTTCTCACTACATTACTACGCTAGTACAGTAAAAATTTTAACGTATTAACGTTTAGTGTAGTAACGTGTTTTATTTTGCAACTTCTCTATTTACTGGTTTAATACGAAGTGTTTACATCTTGATAAGTTGTATAAATTTTTTTAATTTGGTTTTTACCATCGATAACAATTTTGAACTCGCTATGTATAATAATGTTTACGATAGGATGTTTATAATTATTATTTCATTAATATAACACTGTAAATACTGTATAGCATTAATATAGCTCTGTAAATATAGCATTAATATAGCACCGTAAAAATTTTCACAAAAAATTTTTGCAAAAAAAAAAAAATTTCTTAAACTATTTTCACCAAGAAAAATTGCCCGGTAATGAAAAAAGTTTTGAAAAAAAATTTTTACAAAAAAATTTTTGCAAATAAAACTTTTATGAAAAATATTTTTGAAAAAAAATTGTTACAAAAAAATTGTTACAAAAAAAATTTTGCAAAAAAAAATTCATAAAAAAAATTTTTATAAAAAAATTTTTAAAAAAAAAAAAGCAAAAAAAAAAAACATTTCATAAAAAAATTTTTACAAAAAAATTCACAAAAAAAAATTAATTGAAACATTGAAAAATGTCACTTCACAGCCCTGTAAACAAAATTGATTCAAGCTTTTCAATACCCAAAACCATAATATGTTTCAAAATTATCATCCAAAATAGCTTCGCTTTGGTTCCCAATAACCATTTCCCCGCTCTCCATTTGGAGCAAACTCTTCCAAATTTTGCAGAAATCTAAACTCTATTCTCTGCTTAAAAAACGGAAAACTAAGAAAAATCTCGTAATTGAGTTTAACCACTTGCTTCATACCCCCGCGTCCTCCGTCACCGCCTTCGCCCATCTCACCCGCACTTCCGGTCACTTTGGAAACGGAAATACCCGACGAACGTCCTCGCTCTAATATCTCCACCGTCCCCGCTCTCCCGCCCGCTCCTCCCGGACCCCCGTCCCCACCATCCCCGCCTTTCTGCCCATTCTCCCCGTACACGTAGCACACGCATCCCCCGTCCCTCTGGCAATCATTATTTGTCGTTTTCCCGTCGCAACGTTGATGCAAACCCAACTTCCCCGTTCGATCGTGCAGAAAATCCGCTTTTTCCCACAGCCAATACGGTTTCGTCCAGAACTGATCCCGGTTATCGATCTCCTCGTACCGCACCACGCGTCCGTCCTGTCCATTGGCCCCGTGTCCACCGTGCTGACCACGCCCACCCTTCCCACCATTAACGCTGATCCGCAGCTGATTCCCATTGATAAACACCGCCCCACTTCCGGTAACGTTCCTCGCCGCTTCACCCGCACTTCCTGCTACCCCATTCGCCCCTCTACTTCCCGCGGAACTCCCATTGGCCGCTCTATAGGGATGTAGGCCTATAGGGAATGCGTTTATTCCATCCAGAACGATGGATCTATCCTCCCCTATCACTTCCCACTTAGGAGCGTTAATTAAAAGATTAAAGTCGCTTCCGGTCGAGTCTAAGTTCCGGTCGATGAACAAGGTTTTGTTGGCCGAAATGTCGATGGTGAGCGAATGACGAGCGCAAATGTTTAATACGTATCCGCGCTCGTCGATGAAATCGCTGAATTTGATGAAATTTCCGCGAATAGATATTCGCTGAGGGCTCCACTGACAGCTTAGCGCGAAATTACTACGCAGATTAAGCGTTAAGACTTTATCCAAAGCTTTTAAGCGAAAATCTGTCATTTCCGTTCGATTAAAAATAATTTCGCGCTTAGTTTTTATCTGATCTAATAACTTCCCGAAATTATTTTTATCCATTGATATTGATTGATTTTGATAAAATTTTCCCCAATCGTCGAGAGCGGTCACGTGCTGCTGACTGCGCGCGTGCTTCTGGATGGCGTAAGCCGACAGTTTTTCGTCTAATTCCGATAAATACGTGAACCACGTGCGAGATTCAGTTATAAATTTCAGCAGCGGTTCGAACGGTTGGAAGGAAACGAGGAAACTTACGCTTAAAATCTCCTTTTGGCTGAACGCTCGCATGTATTCTAAGTGTGAAACTCGCGCGAAAACGTGGTTATTAACTTCTCCATCGACGTTCAACTCGGAAAGACAATCGCGAATGTTGTCCACGTACGAAAATACATGGCGGGGATTTTTATTCCTCTGAATTAATTTCGTAAGCGTATTTCCGGCGTGTTTTAACGTGTCCAGCGCGTCGCTGGTATCTTCCGTTAAAAGTCTACGTTCGTAATGTTTCGCTACATTTTCAGCTAAATCTTCCAAATCGCTTTTGATTAAAGAATACACGGTGGCACACGCTATGTTTACGTCAATTTTGATAAAATTTTCGAGAAATACGGAACAATTTCCGCCGGCGTTTTCAACGGGGGTTAACCATTGATTGGGCGCGTGAAACTCGATATTTCCAGCGGTTAACGCGAAATCCAAAATTTCAGTTCGAAGCGAGATATTGTAAATTAAATTCTCGCTGATATAAAACCCACTTATATTAGTAAGCTCTTCCTGAAATACACTTTTTAACTCCAAAGGAGTGCGCATATTTTCAACGCACTCTATTATATTCGACGTAAAATTTAACGCGTTGTTCAAACTGAAAGCTATTTCTTTCGCTTTCGATAGGCCTACGTCCATTTCCTTAGGCGTGGAATTTCGAGCGGTGAAATATCCTAAATTTATCTTCACACCTCGTACTTGTTCGTGGAAATACGCGGTTAGTGCCTCACTAAACTTTCCCATTAAGTCCTCGATTGTACGTTCTATACGCGCTACTAAAATACGCGTAGTAGTCCTAAAATCTTCTCCAACTTCCCATAGAAACTGAGTGGTGTTTTCCAACTGCATGATCCATAACCTTTCAACTTTCCGCTTATATTTTGTCTCGTTAATCGCAATTTGTAAGTAATTTAAGCGCGTAAAACTCGTGTCCATATTTTTTAGGATTTCAGCTGATAACAATCCCGGCTTTATAGCGTCGACGCTGCGGTTAATGTCGTCGGCTAACGCGGTTAAATTAGTCAAGTTTTCCATATAATTCGTTAAGTTAGAAGTGATGTTAATTCCCAGAATTAAGCTATCTCGAAACACTCGAGCTTCCGTCGCATTTACCACGTCACTTCCGTTGATAAGAGCGGATATTTTTACTTCCATGTGTTGACATAGCTCGGCGTAGTATTGTCCGATCGATTGACCCACATCGTCTATCAGACTGTTGATGGAAAGTTTGACATTGACGACTAAATTCGAAATTTCTCGGTTATTCTCGGAACGAATTTGGGTCAAATTGTTGACCGCTGCTTGGAAAACCTTCACCCACTTAACCGGCGTCCTAAATATTAATTCATCGTTTATTTTAAATAGAAAGTCTAAGTTATTAACTCGTCGAGTGATGTTCGCAATTTCGTTATCTAGAAAATGTATGTCTAAAATTAAAGTTAATGACACCATTTTTTCAGCTAATTGAATGGGATGAGAAATGTAAACAGAGTCCGCACTTAAGTTGGAGAGAGCGGCTTCCCCTTCGCTAAATATTTGAACTAGTTTTTGCACGTGAAAAGGGTTGGAAGATGATAGTGAACCGTTAATATAAGAATTAATTTCGTGATTAATTTGATCAGCTGTGTCAGCGAAATTTTCTAGTATTCTTAGCATGGAACGCGAGATAGTGTCACTTATTCCATCTTGTACTTTATCGATCATTTCATTGACAAATGTTACGAATTCTTTGTTTAAATTTGAAATTTTTGTGACTTCATTTTTGAAAGAAATGGCCCACGATTGTTTCATTTTATCCTCAGCTGCGTTGTTTAAAAAGTGCATAAATTTCTTCAATTTTATAGAAAAGTTTTCGTGGATTGAAATGTTCCATAAACTTTGCATGACTTTTTCATATAACAGTGTTAAGTCTTTTAAATTTTGCATATCTTGGATGAAATTAGAATTAACATTAACAACCTCGTTTAAATTATTTTTCATTTTTGTTACATCCAAAATGTTCACATTTTCAATTGATTTGTTTAAATGTAAATTAATTTTTTCTTTCATCCGTTCGACTATCTCCTCATGATGTCCATAAATGAGCTGTCCGAGCGATGAAAAAAGACCGTCAACTTGATAAACAACTTGTTCGATAATTGACTTAGTAAAAGTTTGGAATTTTGTGTTCAAAATTGACAGATCTCGCGCTGAATTGTCCACGTTTGAAGCCCAAGATTTTGGTATCAAAAAAGTTTGTTTACTCACGAGTTGTAAAAAATCGAAATATTCGCCTTGATTCCCGATTATATTTAAAATTTCATTAATTATAGGTAAATCTAAATTTAAATTCCGCAGATTGGAACGAAAAATTTCAGGTAATTCCGATGAACTTTTTATAGTTTTTACCTGACCCACCGCGCTATACATTTCTCGCATTCCCAAAACTAGAACGTGATTCATTCGTTGGATTTCCTCATTCGCGTTCACATTAACGAAATCTTCTTTCACAAACTCCGATAATTTCGCGGCGACGGAATTAGCCGAATCCAGAAAATTCTCCAGTAATATTTTCCCGATTTTATCCAAATTCGTTTCGACCGTCACTCCGATGTCTCGTATTAAGTAACTGATATCGCTCTTGGATCCATCGGAAACGGTGTAGCCGAAATCCTCATCATTTTTAGCGCTGAAACTAATCGAGTTTATAATTTTTTCCGCCCGAACTTTTCCCTTTCGCAGCGCCGGAATTTTGCTCAATGCTCCCGGACGCGATGGACGCCGAAATATGCCGATTCTAACGTAATCGAATTCGTCGTTTCGTGTCAAAAAAATGTCCAACAAGCGTATAAATTTCATTTTTGAAGGATCGTCCACTAACGCGTCTTTCACTTCCACTAAAAATTCAGCGATACCACTTATAACTTTTTCATCCGAAATTAATTCTGGCGTTCCATCTTCATTTTCCGCGTACAAATTGTCCACTTTGGTGCCTATTAGAGCCACGCTGTTTCCGAATTTCTCCACATTGTTCATCAGTTCAGTGGCGTGTGACAATAGCTTCATGAAATCCAGTCTGTCCACTCCTTTTCTTACTGAAGAATAGTTGACGACGAAAACTAATCTGATGTTGTAGGCGTGGTCGGCCACTCTCTTGATGAAGTAGGTGATGGCGATGTCGTGGCTGGTGTTGCGCGTGTCGCTGAAGCCGGGACAATCGTAGTAAGCGTGCTTCGTTCTTCCGTCGATGACCAACTCAGGAAATAAGGTTTTGGAGGTGACGGTTAAGTGGCCAATGCGGTTCCCGTCGACGATGTAGAAAGTGCCGTCGGCGGTTGGAGTAGAAATTAACTCGTCGTTGTCGCCAAATAGCCATTGGATTAAGGTGGTTTTCCCACTTCCGGTGTTCCCTACGATTAAAGTTAAGTTTCTCTGGTCACTTAGTACGATTGTACGTTGTCCTTCTTCTAATAACTCGAACGTTTTTTTGATTTCCATGTTTTGAGCTTCGCTGATGTTAGTTGTAGCTGACGTCACTCCCATCTTCAGCGATGTTATTGAAATGAAAAGGAGTAAAAACTTCATTTTTCTACAGAACACTATTAAAAAGTTAAGTAAAAAATTTTTTTTTGAATTTATAGCGAGATGTTCTTGTTATTCGCGCTTAAACATTTCACTGGCGAGTGAGAACGAAATGAGTCGTGTTTAGAAATTTATGATTAAAATTTAATGAAGATAAGAAAAATATTAAAGTCCAAAATTAATTCTACGAAGATAATCGCAATACTTTTTACTAATTCAAAATTATTATTGAGAACGTAATTAAAATAAGATCTGGTTAATAAAAAATTATTGACGAAAGAAGGTCAATTACAGGATAATTATTATCATCCTTTTTTTATCGTTGACCAATCGGTTTAATGACAAATTGGTATAGGGTTTTCCCCTGTTTATTATTAGTTTTTATACATATTACTAATGTTTAGCTACAGTATACTGTACCGGGTGTCCGAAATGTTACTATACAACTTTGAAAGACTATGAAAACTATGAAAGATGAAAATATAAAAAATGGTGCCATTTTGCAGAGCAACTCAGAAAGTTTTTTCTATAAAAAAATAATTTTTTAGTTACTTCAATAAATATTCAAAAAATATAAAAATTCAAAAAATATAAAAATTCAAAAGTGACTTTTGAAACTCATTTGAGCAGTATTATCCTGTGATAACAACGTCATAACAATGAAATAAAAATGTAACAACAATTTAAAAATAATGTAAATAGTAAAACAATGTTACAGACGTTTTAAATAAGAACAATTTAGAATTAGTTCTAAATTTTATTCGGGCTTGTGTGCCTCATGTGGTACAAAATTATTTAAAAAAAATTATAATGTCACAATAATATTACTTTTGGAACAATATTATTTATGAAAAATTTATCTTTTTTTGAAAAAAAAAAAATATTTTAATTATTGTCTAAAAAAATATTAGCATGAAAAATTTTCTCGGCGTAAAACGTCATTTTTTGAATTTTAACTTTTTTTAATATTTTTTGAAGCAACTAAGAAATTATTTTTTTATAGAAAAAACTTTCTGAGTTTCTCTTTAAAATGACACCATTTTTATATTTTTATCTTTCATAGTTTTTTTTTTATTAGCTGATCGAAGTTGTATAGTAACATTTCGGACACATGGTATTTAATTAGTACCCTTCCATTTTCGAATAAATTTTGATCGTGTACACTTTAAATAATAATTGTATAGTCCTTAAGAGTTTACTTATATACATAATTATAAGTTTCTCCTAAATCTTTAAACTTTATTTTTATTTATTTGTTTTGAATTTTTTTTTTTAAATATCTGAAAAAAAGAGTAAAAATTATTTTAAAAGCATGAAAATTTGTGACTGAATTGTATTTTTAGCCTGTTTTTTTTTTTTTTTTCAAAGTATGTACCGGTAGTCTATAAAAAAAGAGGGGGAAAAAAATGTACCTATAAAAGTAGACCCATTATTTCACACAATTTTGATAATAATAAGAAAAAATAATTATTATTTTTTTTTAATTCAAGGTTTTATTGTAAAAAAATAAGGAGAGCTTATTCAGCGCCAAAATCAATAAAAACATGGAAATACTGAAATTTACCTCCTGCGCATTTGACGTCATCATCATCATCAAACATATGTGGAGAGAACAATTGCGGAGAAAAGTGTACACGTCATTCAAATACCACTCGAAAAAAGCCCAGTTGCGTGATAAAAAGTATAACGAGATAAAAAATACTAAAATAATAATTATTTATAAATTAAGATTTTAAAACTTAATTTTAAACCGCATATAAATTAACGTTATAGCGAGGCTAAAAAATGACGTCACGCATAATAATATTATGCAAACACGGATTATAAAAAAAAAATTTTTGGATTAATAAAACTTGGTATAAATTTCTACAATATTAAATTATAATTATCAATTAAAAGTTAAACGCAGCGTAAAAACTTAAAAACAGCAACAAAAAAATGCCATAAAGTTTCCATTATTATTAATTATTTTTAATCACTAAGTCTCGTAAACTTTTTTTAAGAAATAATAATACATGTAATAAGAAATGAAAATTAGATTTGGTGATAATGGAAAAAATATAATAATTTTATTAATTTTTTTATTCAAAGTTTTATTGTAAAAATAAGGAGAGCTTATTGAGAGCCAAAATCAACAAAAATATTGACTAGTTTTAATAATATTAATAATAATAATACTCCCATTCGCATTCAATGTCATCATTAGGCATTATGTGGTGAAAACAGTAGTAGGCCTACCGGTTGTTATTATTTCATCATTCAACTTCATTTTGGCAAAAAAAAAAAAAAAAAAAAGCAGCTGCGTGATAGAAAATCTAACGAAATCGAAAAATGCTAAAATAATTATTGTAAATTTAATTTAATTAAATTATAGACTTAAAAACTTAATTTTAATCCGCTTAACAATTAGCCTTCTACCAAAATCAAATCGGATTAATATAACTCGGTATAAAATTCTATAATATTAAAATTACTAAACAATAAAAGTCACCCACCAATTTCCATTATTAACTGGTTTTATTCATTATTTCACAACATTATACGGGTAAAAAATTAATTTTTTATGATAAATGGAAAAAAAAAAATAATTGTAAACTTTTTTTATTCAAAATAAAAAATAAATAAAAAACATCCGACTAATGATAACTATAAAATGTTTTATTTCGCATTTGATGGCATCATCAGCAGACATATATGGAGAAAATAAAAAATAATAGCAAACAAAAAGTACACGTCATTCTAACTTCACTCAAAAAAAAAAAAACAGCTGTCGTCAAATACTAAAAATATTAATTGCAAAAGAGAGGAAACTTAAAAAAAATTTGTAATATTAATCCGCATAACAATTTAGCGTTTTAGCGAAGTTAAAAATAACGTCACACGTACAGTACTAATATTAATATGCAAACTCGGATTGTAAATAAAGTTAAAACAAAAAACACTCGGATCAATAGAACTCAGTAAAAAATTCTGTAATTACTGGTTTAAATACTGGTCAGCATTAAGTCACCTACCTATTTCTATTATTATTAAATTACTAAATCACATTATAAATAATTAAATTTGATGATAAATGGAAATAATAATTATTTATTTTTTCAATCAAGATTTTATTATAAAAGTAAGGATGAGCTAAATTAAACAACAAAAAAAAAATCGACTAATGATATCAAAATTGCTAAATGAAACATTTTATTGTTATCATCATCAGACATATGTGCAGAAAATAATAGCAGACAAAAAGTACACGTCAACTTCACTCGGAAAAAAAAAGCAGCTGACGTGAAATGCTAAAATATTGATTGCAAAATTTTTTAATCTTAATCCGCATAACAACTAGCGTTTTACCGTAGCTAAAAAGTGACACGTAACACATAATAATATTAATATGCAAACTCGGATTATAAAAAAATAAAAATAACACTCGGTTTAATAGAACTCAATAAAAAATTCTATAATATTAAAATAATACTAGTCAACATTAAAAGTCACCCAGCTATTTCTAACGTGTGTTTTTAAATATACGGAGTTTTTCAAAAACGAATAAAGAAGTCAACTTTTAATGAAAATAAATTAATTTTTTTTATATTTACATAAGGTACAACAACATCTCGGATTTAATAGGTTAAAAAAAAATTTAGAATATTACCTCTCTAACTGAGTCGGCACATGTTAACTCGATTAGCAAAATTTTCAATTTAAAAAGCGAATAAACAAGTCAAATTTTAATGAAAATAAATTAATTTTTTAATATTTTGTAACAACAACATTACCGATTTAACAATGAAAAATTATATCTGGCATGTGACCTTCTCCACTGAGTCGGCACATGTTAACGCGTGTAACAAAATTTCTAAAACACATGCCAAATGTTATCTTTCATTGTTAAATCACTAATGTTGTTGCATGTAAATATCAAAAAATTTATTCATTTTCATTAAAATTGGACTTCTTTATTCGTTTTTGAAAAACTCCGTATATTTAAAAACACACGTTATTATTAATTATTTGTATTCATTAAGTCAATAATTAAATTGGATGATAAAATAAAAAAGAATAATTTTTTTTATTATTCAAGGTTTTATTATAAAAATAAGGATGGGCTTATTGAGAGCCAAAATCAATAAAAACGTGGATCTATTAATAAAAACCTGTTTACGTAACACGCCTCTCCAGTTACACGCGCAATGCACATGCGCATAGGGAATAACAGAAAGGTCAGTGTGTATACAGTATAAAGCGAAGTGAAAACGAGAATTTGGTATACAACCTTCGGTTAACAGTACGAGTAACTCGTATTCTATTAATTAACAGTTAACAGTATAAACTTATCAGTGGCTTTTTTTACTCGTCGCTCGTCTTGCCGCCGTATGGATGTAGGGTGCCGGGGCCAAACCTATGAATGCGAATTACCCCCCTATGCACTTGTGTCCAGATAACGCAAGCAAATGTGACGTGGGCAAGAAATTTTGTTATACAGTCAAAGTATACAGCGGCGGTTATCTGTGCGGCACCAAAGCCGAGCCCCTGGAAGCAGTGGCACCAGGGGAAGGTGAAATTTGTTTTGAAAATAGAATTATTGAGAAGAGGTGCAAACCAGGATAAACATGCTTTTCTGCTACCGGTGAAATCAAGGACTATACTTGCATGGCTCACGATAAAAGCTGCTGCTTTGTACCCAGAAATGGTTGGAAAGGGAGTGAAAATTCCAGTGTTTAGAGAAAAATAGTGTACAATGGTAAATAAATAATGATTGTAATTTTATCATTATTATTCGATATATCGATATACCGGTATATATATATATGTTCGATATTACGAAAGAGCGATATTTTTTAACTTTTGTGGCTCACAATAATGTTTAAAAAAAATTTTTTTTTTTTTAAAATTTTAAAATTTTTTATTATGTTGTCCAAAAAAAAAATACTACATTTTTACATTTTTCTTACAGGAGTGAAAAGATCAAAAAATTATTTTTATCCCTTGGGCGCCATGTACAATCGCAGAGCCAGAGAATTTACTTAAAAATGTAAAAAAAAATTTTTTAGGAGGGGGAAAAAAACAAAAAATCTGACTACAATTTGTTAAAAAAAAAAATTTAACCGATATATCGAAATATCGATATTATTTTTCAATATATCGAATTACTAAAACGATACATTGAAAAATAATTATCGATACGATATATATCGATATTTTTTTTCGATATAAACATCCCTATGTGAACGGACGAATTTAATTATTGTAAAAAAGGTTTCACAATAATTATTATTGAATTCTTAAAACTTGTTGTGATATGAAACAGTTTTTGTCCATTCCTCTAGAGAGCTGTGTGCGACATCGCTGACGTCCAACGTGAATCACTCTCTAACTATGCTTCTATTGAAATCGTTGACCCCTCCTTACTACTGTCAGGGCCGGAAGCGCCGCGATTCACGAAGTAATACGGAGAACACGATTGACTATGTCACTCATATACTTTATT
>JAQGAY010002214.1:0-11221 GCA_034698085.1 Polydesmus angustus
TTCAAAGTTAAAGGATTCAAAGTTAAAGGATTCAAAGTTAAAGGATTCAAAGTTAAAGGATTCAAAGTTAAAGGATTCAAAGTTAAAGGATTAAAAGTAAAAAAATTCAAAGTAAAAAAGATCCAAAGTAAAAGGATTCAAAGTACAGTAAAAGAATTTAAAGTTAAAGGATTCAAAGTCAAAAGATTCAAAATAAATGGGTAAAAAGTAAAATGAATCAAAATTAAAGGGAAACATTTTCGCACATGTAGTCAATTGGTCCACTGGAGCGTAAAAATAGCATAAAAAATTGAGCAACTCGCGCAGACAGAGATTGTGCGCCATTTTGTTTGCTAAACTGAATACAAGTCAATTCCATATTGTGCCCTCCTTAATCCTTATAAATTTCTTCGGCTATATTTTTATTCTCGCTAATAAATTGCCGTGAATTGTCCGCTGTGGAACAAAAACAATAACAACAAGAAGATAATAGGAGCGCATATCGAATTACACGTTAATCGAAACCTATTCTGCCCTGGAATTCGCTTCCAATCCCAAAAAACGTTCAAGAATAAAACGATAAATGCTAATTTTTTTTTAGTGTACCGTATAATATTCATAAAATCATAAAACGTAATTAGTTGATATATCGAACTCTTAATAATAACAATGGGTGTGGGCCTAATCAACGGCGGGGTAAATGAATTCCAAAAACATCGAAAATTATCATAATAATAATAAATATTATTATTATTGTTCATAAATTCAGTAAATCTTTTTGCCAATAAAACATTAAAAAAAAAAAAACCTCTGCGCATGCGCGATTAATAATGTCGCGAGAGTTATAAAAAGTCAGATTTGCTTTTAATTGAAGTTAAGCGCGAATTTCCCAGCCATAATTTACTTAGCATCTCCATCTTGAAAAAATATCGATTTTTTAGCCGATATTTTTTTTTTGTCAGATATATCGATATTAAAAACTGAATATCAAAAACACGATATGTTTTTTTTTTTTGAAAAATTGGCCAAAATTGCCCAAAAGACTAAAAACATTTTTTTGTAAAATATGCTTTTACCGTTTGGGCCACCATATTGAAGCGTTTTAAATAAATTTTGCTTTTTTTTAAAACATTTTTTAAAAAAAATATCGATTATATAGCAATATCGATATTTTTTCTTAGATACTGTATATCAAATCGTATAGCGACTTATCGGTACCAACTGAAATGGTACCGACAATTGGGGGTACGAAAAATGATACACTTTTATAACTACGTGTATGGTGTATCCTTTGTCGAGTGAGTCTTTTGTCGTACCCCTACCCAAAAAAATATATATCGATATTACGATATTTCGATATTTTTTCCAAAATCCAACATCCCCATTATAAACACGTGCAGCGTGAGATGACGTAGTTGATGACGAAATGGGATTTTAATTACCGTTTTCTTCTCGCACTCTTTCCATACTAAACACTTTTTTTCCGCGGCGTCAATTTAACCTCCCTGGCGTTTGTTTAGAGAACAGAGCTATCAATCCCCATATATCTAGGGCAACCCTCCCCTGCCTCCCCGTGAAGAGAAAAAAAACCGCCGCGATCGATTTTTGATCCGTCTTTTCAATATCAACGCTCGTATCTGCGGTCTAAAAAAAAAAAAAAAAAAAAAAGATCCGTCGCTCCATTATTCCATACACACAAAAAAAACACATTTTAATCCTTTTCAGCCTTTTTTTTTTTTTCTTGCCGCGAAGAGGAAGAAGAAGAAGCGAGATCGACAAATCCTTTGAGGCGGATACAAATTTTCACGTTCCCGCCAAATATTATGCGCAGAGAGAAAAAAAAAAAATTTGCGCGGCGCCATCTCGTATCGTGTTTACACAGAGCAGGTTGATAGGGTTTCAAGGGCCTGCTGGAATTAAAGGAGAAGGGAGAAATATCAGTGGGGCCCCCGAAGAAATACAACCAAATCCCGCAAGTAGAACTAAAGATTCTCCAAGTATTTTAGTTTTTTAAAACTCCATTTGCGCGAGTGTTCACCTTCTTAAACTCAATTTAAGCGAGTGTTTACCTCCCAAAACTCCATTTGCGCGAATATTTACTTCCTAAAACTCCATTTGCGCGAGTGTTTACTTTGTAAAACTCCATTTGCGCGAGTGTTTACTCTCTAAAACTCCATTTGCGCGAGTGTTCACCTTCTTAAACTCAATTTAAACGAGTGTTTACTTTGTAATACTCCATTTGCGCGAGTGTTTATTCTGTAAAACTTCATTTACGCAAGTGTTTACTTCCTACAACTTAATTTAAGCGAGTGTTTACCTCCCAAAACTCCATTTGCGCGAATATTTACTTCCTAAAACTCCATTTAAGCGACTGTTTCCTACTTTAAACTCCATTTACGCGAGTGTTTCATACTTAAAACACCATTTACGCCAGTGTTTCCTACTTAAAGCTCCATTTACGCGAGTGTTTCCTACTTAAAATTCAATTTAAGCGAGTGTTTACTTTCTAAAACTCCATTTAAGCGAGTGTTAACTTCATAAACCTCCATTTAAGCGAGTGTTTACTTTCTAAAACTTAATTTAAGCAAGTGTTTACTTTCTAAAACTCTATTTAAGCGAGTGTTTACTTCTTAAAATTACATTTAAGCGAGTGTTTCCTACTTAGAATTCCATTTAAGCGAGTGTTTACTTCATAAAACTTCATTTAAGCGAGTATTTACATCTTAAAACTCCATTTCCGCGAGTGTTTACTTCTTAAATCTCCATTTGCGCCCATGTTTAATTCCCTCCAAAAACCGTGTCATATTTCCACCATTTTTGCGGGATTTTGCTAATGCTTTGGGGCCCTGTGTGTAAGCCTGCCCTGCTTCTCCTGGGAGAGAGATGACGGGCGACGAGTATAATCCTCAGCACCTTAAAACTGAAATCTCCGTCTAAAAACATGATGAGACGTCATCTAAGCCCATCTCAATACATTAGAAACGATGGCAATCATAAATTACTCTTTTTCTCTCTCTGCGTAGGAAGACGAGAAAAAATAAAAGATGAAACTCCCGCCATTTTTGCGTCGCACTTAAGAGAGAGAAAGAGTGCGAGAGCCGGTTTATTATTATTATCAGCGCTTTTTATCATTGGAAAAGCGAAAAGAGTGAAAGAGTGAACGAGAGAGAGAGAAAGAGAGAGAGAGAGTGAAAGAGTGAAAGAGTGAGTGAGAATGTAATATTCATTTTCTCTCCTTCAAACGTGTAAATAAACAGATTAAAATTTCAATTTAGCGGCGGAATATATAAATACGTGTAACGTCGCTTAAACGAGCGAGCCCCATCACTCCCACCAGATGGCGTTCCCAGCGTCCTCTCTCACTCTCGTACACTCTCTGTCTCTCTTTCACTCTATTGCTGCTTGGTAAACTTAGATTTATGACGAAAGGGAGTTGAAAACAGCGGTTTATTAATGTTTTAGAAACATTTACTTTCGCGCAATCTCCCTCCTCCACCCCTGCGCATGCGTGAAAATATGTTGCGCAGATGTCTGCAATTTGTTAAAATGATAATAATAATAATATGAAGAAAAAAAAGGGTTGAACGCGAATCGAAATTCAATTTTTGTCACGCTAATTAGTTTTTTTTTAAATAAAAAACTAAATGTAAACAAAAATTTTTTTTTTGTTTAGTAAATTAAAGGAAGATAAAAATTAATTTTTTTTTTTAAACTGAATTCGAGATAAACTTAAAATATTTTTTAAAAAAATGGTACCGATACATTCTACTTTTACCTACAATAATAATAATTATTATTATTATCATAAAACGCGTTAAAAATAATTAAAAAAATTCTTTAAATACCCGGTATGTAATATTTCGTATTGTGCGGTTATCGGGACCCATTTGAAAACTGTATTCTATTATACAGTAGTAAGCCAATCTAATTTTTTTTTTTTTTGATGTTTCTTTTGGTAAATTTCTTACACACTTACGAAATAGTTCTAAATGCAGTAATACAATTATTTAATTATTATAGTGGACAAAATGAGTACGGTAAATTATAAATAAAACCTTGCGATTGTATTTCATCCTTTATGATAATGGACGCATACTGTTGTTATTTCAAAACACAAAAAAAAGTTTATCGCGACCCAAACATTGGTGTAAAAAATTCCTCGATAAAAACTTTCTCAATATTATTTTCAAACAAAAATTAACTCAAATTATATTATTATTATAGAAAATTTGCTGGCAATTTCGAGTGATTTTGACCCCTTTTGCAGTCTTAACTAAAAGAGTTAAGTAGATAAGAAAACAATGTTGCCAGTCAAAAATTCCCTAATTAATTATCGGTGGCACGTTGCCCGAAATTAACCGCCAAATTTAATTTATGTCTCTTTCCATGTACAGTAGTGTAATAACAATATTTCAAACCTGCAACAACCCCTTAGCCCTTCCTTATCCTCTCATACGTCATCGGATGAAAAGAAAGAGTCCACTGGCGATATAATTTAATAATAAATTAATCGATCACTTACCTAAAAAAGAAAGATAAAAAAACACAATTAATAAATCAATGACAAATTAGAATCGATATTAATTAATTATTTATTTAAGGATTAATTAGAAATTGAAGAGTTAGGTAAACGAGAGACTCGGGTTCAATAGAGTATGTGCGGTTAAGCTTTTCAACTCCTTTTTTTGCTTACAGCTTATGCTTATGGCGTTCGAGTTTGAAAAGCTTAACCGCACATACTCTATTAACAGAGGTACAATTACATCTTAAAATTTCATTTGCGCGAGTGTTTACTCCCTCAAATTTTATTTAAGCGAGTTTTTACTTCCAAAACTTTCATTTACGCGAGTTTTTACTTCATTTGCACGAATGTTTAAACTTTGATAATATTATTTAAACGAGTTTTTAATTCTTAAAACTTAATTTGTTTACATCGTAAAATTCCATTTAAGCAAATTTTTACTTCCCAAAATTCCATTTACGCTAGTTTTTACTTCCTAAAACTTCAATTGCGCGAGTTGCGGCGAGTGCTAACATCTTAAAATACAATTTACGTAAGTTTTTACTTCCAAAATTTTCATTTAGGCGCGTTTTTATTTTTAAAAATTTCGTTTTTACATTTCGAGTGTGTTTACATCCTTAAAATTCCATTTACGCGAGTTTTTACATCCTTAAATGTCATCTAAGCAAATTTTTACTACATTTACGCGAGTATTTCCATTCTAAAAATTTTATTTAAACGAGTCTTCAATAATTGCCTTACATGAGGCATATTTTCAAAAGCTCAAAAAATTTTCGAAAGCTCTTACATAAAAATTCCATTTACGCGAATAATATAGGGTGTTCGTTAGATGACGATAGTTTTGAAACATGAATAAAGCAATCAAATTTTAATGAAAAAGAATTATTTTTTTAAAATTTACATTAATTAACACCTCTCATTCAATAATAAAAAAAAAAATTTGTATTATAACCTCTACAACTGAGTCGGCACGTGTTATTGCGCTCACGTGCCGAGATGCAGTCGGCAGCTGCAAGCTGGAAGTCTGCAAAAGCTTTAGCCATCAAAGTGAGCGCATTAATACGTGCCGACTCAGTTGTAGAGGTCATATTCTAAAAATTGTTTTTTTATTATTAAATGGGAGGTGTTAATTAATGTGAATATATAAAAAATAATTCATTCTCATTAAAATTCGACCGATTTATTCACGTTTCAAAACTAACGTCATCCAACGAACACCCTATAGTTTCATAAAACTCACTTCTGAACAGTGTTTACATTTTTAAACACCATTTGCCCCCCAAAAAAATCGATAAAATTCCCCCTATATATTTTTTCGCGCGAAATGGTGAAAGATGCGCTGAGGCCCCGTGAGCTCCTGTAGTGGGGCCCCCTCTCTTTCTCTCTCTTAGGCGGTGGTGGTGTGAGCCGGGTCTGCATTAGAGAGAGTGGTTCGTTAAAACGTAAGCAATAAAAAAAGTAGTAAATAATAATTAGTTCGTTTACCCGCGCTAACTGTGGCGATTAGCCCCCGCTTGTAGGTAGGGTTAAGGCGAGCTGTCACGACAAACCGCACTTAAAGCCCAATTTATGCACCTTCCCCACTCACACCCATCTTTCCCGCCATTTTTTTTATGTCATAGAACCGATTAAAAAAAAATTGCGTAAAGCTGATAGAGATTAAAGGGGTTTTTATGTTTTTATGGACCTCTCCCCATCAGCCATAGGGGGAAAATCTTCCATAGGATGGAAAATTTAAATCCACTAATTTTAGATCATTATAATAAACGGAAATAGTGATTTATGGGACGGCGAAAGGGGGCTGGGGCTGCGGCGTTGGGCCCCGAGGGAAGCGGCGTAATTGATAAAGCGCTTTCGCGATTCAAACCCCGTTTTAATAGTTAATAAAGTGGAAATGCGATATGAGGGTTTTTTTTAAATATGCAATTAGCAATTTCCGACTTATTAATTTTACTTAAATCCTTACTTTAATCCTTACTTTAATTTATTGATAATTTTTATGTTAAACTTGAAAACGAGGCACACTTTTTTTTCCCATAGGAAAATCGTGTTAAAATTATTATTCGAAATTCGAATTTCTCTGCAACTTCCCCTGCCCTTGAGTATTTGCTTCCCTAAACTTTATTTAAGTGAGTGTTTACTTATTAAAACTCTATTTAAGTGAGTGTTTACTTCGCTAAACTTCATTTAAGTGAGTGTTTACTTCCCAAAACTCAATTTAAGCGAGTTTTTACTTCCCAAAACTCCATTTAAGTGAGTGTTTCCTTAGTAATATTTTATTTAAGTCAGTGTTTACTTCGTAAAACTTCATTTAAGTGAGTGTTTCCTTAGTAATATTTTATTTAAGTCAGTGTTTACTTTGTAAAACTTCATTTAAGCGAGTGTTTACTTATTAAAACTCTATTTAAGCGAGTGTTTACTTCCTAAAACTCCATTTAAGCGAGTGTTTACTTCATAAAACTCCATTTAAGCGAGTGTTTACTTCCTAAAACTTCATTTAAGCGAATATTTAAACTTAATTTTTCATCCAGTATTTCTTCAATCTTTATTCTATTCGTTCTACCGAAAATAAATAAATTCTCGATGCCCTCCAAAAAAAAATTCTATAAGAGTATTTTAAGCTTAAGCAAGAAAATTTCGATCGCACTAAAGAATTTCATCCTAAAAAAAATAAAAAAAAAAAAAAAAAAATACAGCACCCATTTATTTAAATTTTAAATAAAAAAATCGTTCCCATCGAATAATAAAAAAATATAATTCACCTCAAAACTTTATTAACCGCGCATGCTCGCCACACATAAACATCACCCACACACACACACTCAACGTAGGAGACCATCAGAGCATACAATAAGAATTTGTACTATACATTTTCCATTTCCAATAAAAATGCATTGACCAAAGTTAAAACCGCGAAAAGATTTTTCTCTTTTTTTCTTCATATAAAATAAATTGCATAAATAGTAAAGTGCGATGTAGAACTCGAGTCTGAAGAGTGAGAGAGAGAGAGAGTGCGATTTTATAGACGACTATAGTTGCATAATATCGAGCAAGTGCATTTTTGCTCTTAAGGAGAGATGGAGAGAGAGAGAGAGAGAGAGAGAGAGAGTGAATAAGTGAGTGGTTGAGATAGGCCTACGTGTTTACAGCCAAATGGGCGTGTTCGGTCTCCGTGTGAATGTGCGTGTTCGATACAATGTGAATAAACAAGTAACGGCCTTTCACCGTGTCCCTCCCCCGTCCCACTCTTCGTCCCCCGTCCCACTCTTGGTCCCCCATAACCACCAATCGATCCCCCACTGGCTTCGGTCAACCCTCGCTCGCTTTTATTACTTTTATCTAGAAAAAGCCTAATGGCGACTACCGAAACTTGGCATTCCGCGAGGAGTGGGAGTGATAGAGTGGGGATGGGGGATAGAGAGAGAGAGAGGGAGAGGGGAGTGGTCCCTCTCGGGGGATGCGAGGGAAGGGGGGCGAGTGTCATTTGAAGTTGATCGATAGTCGTAGAGGAATGCTTTGGAGATGAACAACTTGGTATGGCGTTATTATCAAAGGTAGAGAAAAAATAAGAGAGAAAGAGTGGTTTATGCTTTACTTAGAGTGGGAACCTCGATTTATCGTTTTTATCGATTTTTCTATTTTTTCCAGATCAATTTCAGCTCAATTTGTAATGAAGTTTAAACTCAATTTTATAGGGAAGTTTAAGCTCAATTTTTTTTAGACATTTTAGTTCAATTTTATAGAGAAGTTTAAACTCAATTTTTAATTAAGTTTAAACTCAATTTTATAGAGAAATTTAAAACTTGATCAAAGAAAGAAATGAGTTTAAACTCAATTTTATTAATTTTTTATAGAAAAATTTAAAGTCAATTTTATAGACAAGTTTAAACTCAATTATTATTTAGAGAATTTTTAGCACAATTTTATAATAAAAGTTTAAACACAATTTTATAGAGAAGTTTAAACTCAATATTTTCTGTGATTAGGATTAATTTAAACTCAATTTTCTAAGTCAGTTTGGACTCATTTTAAACTCGTTTTCGAGACAGTTAAAACTTCATTGTTTGTTTGTTTGTTTTTCATAGACTAATTTAAAATGATTTCCCAAGAGAAGTTTAAACTCAACTTTCGAGGTATTTTAAAGTCGGCCTTTAAACGCAGTTTAAACTCACGCTTCGGCTCAGTCTTTACCGGGTACTCATTTCTTAAAATTCGTTTCAGCTAATTTTTCGAATCAATTTGAACACAATTTTTCTAGTTACTGTAGTTTAAACTAATTTTTTTAAAAGTTAATTTAAATTAATTTTTCTAGTTAGTTTAAGCTAATTTTTTTTAAAAGTTAATTTAAGCTAATTTTTTTTTTTGTTAGTTAGTAAAAAATAATTTTTCTAGTTAAAGCTAAATTTTTTTGAAGAGTCAGTTTAAACTCAATTTTTCGCCCCAGTTTAAACTCAATTTCTCGCCCCAGTTTAAACTCTAATTTTTCAAATCGAGTTTAAACTCTCAACTATTAAACGTCATAATTATTTCAACTCAAAATTTCCATTGAGTTTTTTTTTTGTAAATCATTTTTCAACTCAAATTTAAGCTAATAATTTTTCGAATCGAGTTTAAACTCAACGTTTCGGCTCACTTTATATAAGTTGACGTTAAATTTGTGATAAAAACGTTGAATCGAAAATGTTTTTTTCCACAGAGGGTTTGCTCTCACCTTTTTATTCCAGATAAAAACTCCAACTACCGAATCGATCGATACTGCCTACCCCACCAACAAAATATGAAATAAAAAACTCCGAGATAAGAGAGATTCTGAGAGAGAAAAACACGAAAAGACAGGGAGAGAGAATCGATGTGGATAACGGTTTAGCCCGAAGAAAAAGAAAAACGCGTTTCGCTTCATGCTCGACATTTTTTAGCTTTTTATATACCATCCACTCCACTCTCCAAATGAAGAAAGAGAATCCTACCGTCAAAAATATTTTTTTCGATATTTTATAAGTAAAAATCTTTTTTTTTTTTTTTTTGTGAGAAAAATTCAAAAAAAAATATATATATATATACTGTATATCGATCACCGTTTTGCAAAATAAAGTTTCGATCGATCGATTCTCTGCTCGTTGTTATTCTAATATTTATTTACCAAAAAGCTTAAAAAAAAAAAGTTTTTGCGCGGACTAAGCAGAAAAATTTGCGGACTCTGCGCACGCATCCTATTTAAATAAATAAATAATAAAGAAAAAAAAATGGCAGCTTATTTCCGATTCTTAAAGTTCGCTCAATCACCCATTGTAAAAAAAAAAAAAAAAAACTCGTAAAAAAATTTGCTTAAAAATATTTCCCATCAATTCGTTTCTATTGAACACTTTCCACTCCCTCCAAAAAAAAAATTTTCTCCGACAAACAACTAAAAAAAAAAAAAAAGATGGTGGAAAGAAAAAAACAAACAAAATGGCTGAATGCGTGTATTCTCGTTTTTCGAAGAGGTTTTGGATGAATCAGCAAGATGCGCGTGGAAAAGCATCAAAAAAAAAAAAAAAGGCATCTAAATCGGCGGGTTTTGTGGTTTTCAGAAAATTAGCTGCCATTTTATTTTAAAATAAAAAGCTTCGCGGGTCATTTTTTTTAAATAAAAAACTTTGTATGAGCTGTCTATCAATCAAAAATAAACTAAAATTTTTTTAAAAAAATATATAGGGTGTTCGTTGGATGACGTTAGTTTTGAAACATGAATAAATCAGTCAAATTTTAATAAAAATTAATTATTTTTTTAAAATTTACCTTAATTAACACCTCCCATTTAATAATGAAAAACAATTTTGGAAAATGGCCTATACAACTGAGTCGGCAAGTGTAAATGTGCTCACTTTGACGGCTAAACTTTTTGCGGACTTCCAGCCTGCACCTGCCGACTGCATCTCGGCATGTGTCGGCATCTACCGTAGGATTAATAAAAATTTCTTCGAGCGCATTAACACGTGCCGACTCAGTTGTAGAGGTCATATTCCAAAAATTGTTTGTTATTATTAAATGGGAGATGTTAATTATTGTAAATTTAAAAATAATAAATCATTTTCATTAAAATTCGACTGATTTATTCATGCTTCAAAACTAACGTCATCCAACGAACATCCTATGGGGTGTCTTTTTTTTGAACACCGTGTATAATATTAATCGATAAGAATAAACTCCAAAAAACATAAAAAGCGGCTATAAAATAATATTTATTTATTTATTTATAGAGCAAGTTCACTGTATATGACAATGTTCGAAATCTGTTCTCCAAATATTATTTTGTGAATAATGAATAAGCAGCATGGAGTAGGAGCAGCAGCAGCAAGAGCGCCCCTGGTGACGAATCCTCAGCGAGCTTTCTGATTCCTATCGATTTATGACGCGCGCTAATCGATGGATTAGTAATATCGATGTTTTTGTTGTTGTCGTGTGTACTCTGCCGCCGAGGGTTGTTCACAAAGCACGGCTCATCATTCTTCTATTGGCGCTGAAAACCCACTTATGCACTTGGAATCACTTTTTTTATTGTGATATTTTTACATTGAATCCTTTCACTTTGAATCTTTTATTTTTGAATCTTGACTTTGAATCTTCTTACCTGCTTCTCACTGTGAATCTTTTGACTTTGAATCTTCTCACTGTGAATCTTTTGACTTTGAATCTTCTCACTGTGAATCTTTTGACTTTGAATCTTCTCACTGTGAATCT
>JAQGAY010002215.1:0-11217 GCA_034698085.1 Polydesmus angustus
AGGTATGCCACAACTCTTTCCTATATATCTTGATATTAATAATTAAATATAATGGATATCCCCAATTATGCCTTTGTTATTATAGTGCCAAAACATTTTAAAGTATATTTTGTTTGTTATTAATGTTATACAGTACATCAGTGTAGCAGCAAGATCTATGGTATCAGCATCTTGGTACAGTATCAGTAACCTTAGGTCTATTAACTTTATAAAATGGGAAAGCTCGGCGCTTTCACATTTTATACATGATTATTATTCGATAAGCCTACTTTGCAAAATTAGAAGTAAAGTTACATTGTTACATCATAATAATATTTTAGTAATTATTTTAAGCTGTTTAGGAGCTTTTTTTAAAAATTATAAATGAAACTGCAATATCGTTTATAAGATGTTAATTAATTATTCATAACGCGCGAAAATTCCAAATTAATAATACTAACTATGACAAAATTTGTTACAGTGGTATAATTTTACTAAGGCGCTTTATCTACGGTACACCGTATTTGTTTTCATCCATGGCGGCTTCAACGTATTAAGCCGTATTGCCGTTAACATGAGGTGCCCACTACCAAAGTGGTAGCTTATAACAACATTTATTTAAAAAAATGAGTTTATGGCAATACTATTACTCAAAATATTACAGTATACTTTTTCAATGCTGCAAACAACACCACAACCATGCTAGAAATTATTATGCTTATAATTTATAAAGTTATACATGTACACTGCAAAATACTGTAGTACGTGAAATTCTGACTTACATGTTAGCCGAACGTTGCTTTTGCCGAAGCCTTCGTTCCTTAAAAATGGATGCTTTACGTAATGTATAAGTCCTATTGCACTGCCTAACTGAGATTAATAGTCATACTGTAGCCTATAATAACTGATAAAATAACGACAACCGACTTTTAATTCGTACGCTTCAGTTGTAATAACTATTGTAGGTCTCGAAGAACTTAATTCGCGAATCTGGTTCCTATTGCAGTTCGCGCACACGCGTCACACATTAAATTTAAAGAAACTTTGTGAACATTAAAGACCAATTTTTCTTGCTCGCGATTCAGTATTCCAAAAACATGTTAAGGTAAAACACACAAAAAATAATTGATCACAATCATTTTTTATTACCAAGACAAGCCAAGCCGTCTGCTAATTATTAGTCCCGCCACTATTATAATTCCCGGATGTTCAATGGAATAAAGGATGGTTGTACGACATAGCGTTCACTATAAAGGGTTCCAGACAAAGGGCTGTCAGCCAAGACGTCCATAGCACAATTTACCCAAAGCATAAAATATATTATTATTTTGACCATTAATTTCAAAATGAGTTTATTCTTTAATTAGTCGTATTTCTTTAAATTATATCATTATTTTTATAAAATTTTATTATTTATTTAAAAAATAGTAGTACCGGTAGTAAATTTTCCAAATAAAACCTTGTGTACTTAATTGTTTTAAATTTGGCAAATTTAAAGTAAAAAAAAAATGCATGCCATTAAAACTATAAATTGAGAAAATAAAATTATCACAAAATATATAGTTTATAATTATGTATGCTGTATAATAGACTTATAACAAAACTATTTTTAAACTTTCTAGTCGTTACATGACGATTAATCAATCAATATTTCTTTGTTAGTAAAAACATAAACGTGTAATTTATTTAGAAATGAACGAAATAACATTACACTTTAATTAATCCAAAACTGTTGAATAACTCATCGTAATCAGAATAAAATAGTCAATTGTTTCTTACGAGAATTGCTCATTTATATTGTATTATTTAATAATAACAATGAAGAAGTACAATACGATTCAAAAGAATAGAGATGAATCAGAAACGTTATTTGATCTTCACGCGGCAAGTTAGACGAGAATTTTGAACATAATTAAAATTTATCAATAGGAAGCAAATAAGGTCTTTTATAATACTTCTGCATGGCTGTATTTTTTTTAAACATAACTGAACCATCTCTATTCTCAGGATAAGAACAAAAAAAAAAATTAACAAATAAAATAAAACTGAAATAGAAGACCAAAAATTTTAAAGAGTTGTTAACATGCACGCAACCATTCACACATGAGAGGGACTTAACAGTAGCGGAGCAATAAAGTTTGCAACAAGTCCAAATAGCTACTGCCTTAATTACAATCCATTATGGTACTGCACGCGAGTTTGAAAAGCTAAACAAATTCTTTTTTTTTTTGTGATTCAAGTATTGTGATGATGAAAATATCAGTAATGGCGGTTACATAAACAGTTTTAAGATAATGGTGGATTTTCAATCAAGTAGACAGCTCCCAATAACAAAATAATTTATTGAGACTTGTCATCGCTCAATTCCTTCATTTAACTCGAGATCAAAACCTCGATTTAAATCTTATAAAAGTCTACAAAAACACTGGGTATCATTTACAAATTTTACAAATATGCTACAAATTCAGCCTTAACGTTTTTAAACGATTGTTTACGAATAGGCATTATTTAGATAATTTCTTAAGAGTCAACAAATATTTATAACTAATGCATCAGGGGAAAATCCATAACTAATATTCCTATGAGCACTTTCCACTAGTAATAAGTAGCTTTCTTTAATAATCTCTAAATAACAGTTTTTCAGTTTTAAGAAAATATAAATTCTATCAAAAAATAAGTGGACATCACGAAACCTGTCGATTAACTGACAATAATTTACATTTAAAAAATAAAATTTCACACAAGATAGTGGTAAAAATATTTAAATGAAACTATAGCCATAATGAAATGTTGAATTTCAAAACTGATCATAATTTTAAATATTAAGAAAACAAATTAGTTTCTAGTTAAAAACTTACCTCGACCATTCAGATAGATAACAGTCTCGACAAAAATAACTCTAGTCAACTAACAACAATTCGTATACGTTAATTGCAACAAAAGTGCCCACAAAAATATGTAGTAATGATATTTCCTTAAGTGCTTTTGGAATGCAGGGATTTGAGCGATCCACCAAAATAACTCCATACAATGTTATAACTATGAATAATGATTATTTTCAAAAGCAAATTATAAAAAATTATCACAAATCTGTTTTGCTTAATTGACGCATATAAGTGTAAACAATAAGATTGTTGATTTAAAATGGCATTTTTCGTAAAATTATGTAACATTTTCTCACTTTTTTTAAGATTGCCAATAAATTATAACTCTTATATACTAAATTAAGCAAAACATGTTTTATAGAAAAACGTACTGTACGTAACAACTTAAATTATCCTCCAAGAAAGCGTTAAATTGAATAAAACCTGAACTGTCAAATCTACGCCATACTTCCACTTTCAAGCATCCTTAAAAAGTTTCAAAATTTCACTTTCCATCAAATTGATTTGGTTCATTAAGGGAGTTGCTGGCGAGTAACAACTCAACAAGGCACTTCATCTTGGCAAACAAATAGTAGACATCTCGACGAGCTGATTTGCCCAGCAAATAACTTTAATAAACCGTCGCTGATTCTTATTAGCAGTAAGTCATTCATTATTATCGGTCCAGAAATCAACATAAAATTGGCATTCACTTTGATGGGCGCAAATTTTGACCCGCAGACGTGAAATTGGAAAACAGTACATTTTTAATGTCTCTTAAAGCTAAGGTTAGAATGGAGGCAAAAAAAACTCGATACACCAAAGGCTTCACAATAACGTTGATCACAAAACCGGCTATAAGTGGAAAAAAAATTATAAAATTCTTCAAATGCGTTTTTCCAGATATTTCCGTATGCGTGTTTATCGACGATTGGTTATCCTCTAGGTGTGATAAAGTTTTCGTTGTGCAGTAATAATGGATGAAAATCACTCGCACTTACACACAATCTCGCATCACTGTAATCAATTTTAGTCGAAAAAAAAGGAACATTTCATCTCAGAGAGAAAAAATGTAACGGAATTTGTCAACTGCACTAACAAGATTTGTCCGTTAGTGTTATTAACTGTTGTCAAATTTCCGTTGCCGTTAGGGCGCCATTTAACTTGTATGGTTAACATCTGCAAAAAAAAAACTCAAATTACAAATCGCAAAAAAAAATGAAAACTGATGCAAAAATACCATGACTGGACAGCATTAGTAACGGTGCTCTTCAGTCTCCTAATTTCTTTGCTAGCCCAAGATGACAATGTTTTAGTTTTGGAAGTTTTAGAACGTCTACCTTGGGTTAACAATTCCATAATGGGTGGTTGATCCAATAATTGAGCAACGTTAGCCCCAAACGCTGTACACAAATCCCTGTAAAAGTAATTATAAATGTAACAATTAATAAAACGTAAAATTAAAAATTATCTGGTAAATGTACCCAACAAGGCCAGCGCAAGCAGCAATGTTACTATCAGAATGATCAGGATCTTGTGCGATTAAGGTTATAAAATGAATCATGCTAGTAACGTGTGGTTCCAAAAGATGAACGTCAACTAAACAATAATAAAATGAACATTAACCCATCATCATGTCAAATGAAATCAATTCTCACCGCTGATAGCTGCATCATTTCCACCTTTAAGTCCTTGAATAATTCCGGTATAAGCTTCTATACAACCTTCTCTTAATTCATTTAGATAGTCGATCATGTCGTAGTCGTTCTAATTTAAAAGATTTATCAACCGATGTATAGAATTAAATAATTGTCAAATTAAAAACCTTGTCAACATTGGCTTGAGAGGCTTGAAATAAAGTTTGAAGCACAATTTCTAAATATTTTTTAAATTCAACTCCAATTGCTAAAGCTATATCACCAAATACTGATAAAATTTGAGGTTTAACGGATCGATGAATGTTGGTCTCCTGGGAAAGCTAAAACATTAGAAAAAATTACCTAATATTAACAAAAATGTAAAATTTACTCTTAGAATATCAAGCAGCATTTGCATGATGTCATCACAATAAGGAACAACTTTAAGGCATAATGCCCGGCAAATATCACCAACTAATCCTACAGCGGCACTGCACACCTTTAATGAGCAAAAAAATTAATTATTAAAATATAAATTCACTATAAAAAAACACATACTTGATATTCCGTATGATTCTTTAATCCAAGAGCTAAGAACGGTTTGAATGCATCCATATATATCAAAAATTTCTCGCCCAAAACTGAAATTTCAACATTTAAGATTTTATTTTTAAACAAAAAATATCGATGTTTCATCACTGAATATATATACCTTCAACTAAAGTAGATACGGCCATTAATGCATCTTCTTGAACACCACCTGATTTGCAACTACTACTATTAAACATTTGCAGTAATGCGGTCATAATAGCGTCGGAAATTTTAGGTGCATCCTGAGGAGTAACTTTTCTAAGCACGCTCTAAAAAATAAGATAATTAGTCTACAATAACATTCATCATAATTCCGTAAATACCTGAAGTGTTGCGCATAAAAGAGATTGAAGATCATTGTATTGAGCTCGATCAGATGTATTTTGAATTTGAACTTCCATTTGTAACACTTGCTGTAGTCTTTCCAAAATGACCATTGTCGTTTTTTGAACAGTGACATAGCAATCCTAAAGCAATTATCAGTTGAAAAGAACTCCATTTACGTATAGTATTTCAAAAAATTACCTTCGGACTATTTTTCACCATTTCCATCAATGCCTCATATGCAGCACTCCGAAGATTTGCTTGACTTCCATCAAGCCTATAATAAAATGTTTTACTAAAATGAAATACATTGAATAAAAATAATTTTGCTCACCTATCAGTGGTTTCTAATAACTTTTGAACAATCGCTTCAAAATATTCAGATAAGCAATACGTTTCTGGCTCGCTACTTTCGTCAGCAACATCAGCACTTTCAAATGCAGCTTCTGCCAAACTAGTAAAAGCCTAATAAACCAACATGTTTAATGTTATAAATGTTTAATATTATAAAAAATTATGTAGTTCATTCTAACCCAGCAAATATTTGAAGCAACGCGAGGTTCAGAGTTTAAACCATCCACGAGAAC
The DNA here is from genome assembly GCA_034698085.1 of Polydesmus angustus. Taxonomy (NCBI): domain Eukaryota; kingdom Metazoa; phylum Arthropoda; class Diplopoda; order Polydesmida; family Polydesmidae; genus Polydesmus; species Polydesmus angustus. The sequence goes on from JAQGAY010002215.1 coordinate 5,983, forward strand.
TTCAAGTAATGGTTTGAGATAATTTTCATTTATAGCTGCTTCGGGGATTAATTCAGCCACTCTACCGATTGTCCAAGCAGCAGTGTCCTTTACAACTACGCTGTGATCTTTCATTAACTCGATAAATTTAGGCATAGCTCTAATAACTAAAGATTTAAGATTTTCACAATCTGGTCCCTCCAAAATGGATCCTAACAAAATAAACAATCAAAAAAAGTCCATTTAAAAATTCACAATGTTTAGCTAACCAAATGCCATCACAGCAGCATCTCGATATTTCCAATCTTCGTTTTTAATATTTTCTTCAACAAAAGGTAAAACGTGCCCTACAATGCTATCTTCACAGCATGTAGCTAACAACATTAAGCAAACGCCAGCGGCTTTGCAAGGATTCCAATCGTCTTCATCATCATTTTCATCCTACAAAAATTTAAAAATCGTAACTAGTACCAAGCCTAGTGTTAACAAATAGCAGTTTACTTGTTTAGTTAAAGTTTGCATAATAACTGGAACCAAATATTGCAAAGCTCCTTTTGCATAAAAGCGACTCGCATGTTCAGGCGGTCGACCTTGTTCAGCAGCCTAAAATAAATACAAGAATTAAAACAATTTCTTCAAACATTATAAAACTAATTAACAATTACCTCAGTGGCTTCAATAGATAAATCCACTTCTTCCTCACAAACGTTGGACCAAAACTCAATCCCTTGAAGAGCTACTTCGTCAATATCGCTTTTCATTGCTTCCATCGTTATCTGTCAACGATATCCATAATTACGCTCAAACTGTCAGCTTAATATCAAATTTAACAGCAACGCTTACAGCAAATAATGCTGGACCCATGTAGTGTTCCATATATTGGTAGTAAAGAGACATAATTTTAACCAGACACTGCAAAGCTGATACCCGAACTTGAGTTACAGGAGACTGCGTAGCTTCACACACCACTTGCATAATAAAATGCCGTTCCGACTAAAATAAAACTCAGCTTTAATAAATTTCCAAGTTTTCAGTTTACACAATAAATGCTTACTTCTTTTTCAAAATTGGCTTTTGTAAATTCTAAAGAGTTTAAAAGAGCGTTTGTAGCGGCCAATTTAACGTGATTGCTAAAAAATAAAATATTTTTATCAAAGTTTTATACTTCATAATTACAGTACAGTATTCCTAAAGCTAACCTAGGTTCATCCTTTTTCATCCCGTGCACGATTGCCGTAAGAATAGCATTAGATTGGGCTGCCAAAACATCAGGATCTTGCTACAATTATCAACATATTAAAACTATGGTTCAATTTGCTTAACAGTATAGCACCTACAATATCTTGACATAAATATCCGATAGATTCCAAAGTAGCTTCTTTAACCATCTCAGTACTCGTCGGACTTGTTACGTTTTGAGTTAAAATATTAATCAATTCGGGCCACTGATGATGAGGCAACTCTGCACACGCGATGTACGCTACACATTGCGCTGCAGAACTGGGTCTAATTGTTTCTGTTCCTAAAGTTCTTAAAACCTAAAGCATAATTGTCCTATGAATTCACAAATATAAAATACTATCAAATAAATTAACAGCTTACATTATTTTTCACGTAATTTCTGATTTCGGGAGTAAAAGAAAGCCATCTAATATGGCACATGTCTCGCAGGCTAGGATCTTTAGAAGTTAAGGCGTTTTTTAATTGAAGTCCGGCGGCCATTCGTGCCACTGGACTATTAACGCCATTCTGGAGAACATCAGATAATTTTTCTAAAAACGTCGGCTAAAATAAAACAAAAAACGTTATAGTAAAAATACTACCAATAGAATGCGACCGTGAAATACAAAACGTCCAAGTTCAAGTTTACATTGTTAATCAAAGCATGTTCAGGCTACGGTAGTTCGAGTACTGTATTTTTCGTAAAATAAATGTTTGTACCGGTACCGGTATACATTTTAGCACAAAAATAATCTTATTTCACCGTTTGTACTTCGGTGGAGAACAAAGCTATAATTGTCAAGTTTAAACAATGCTCACCAATTAAGTTTAAGAAATTGAAAATTTCGTTCGATAATAATTTTCACAAGTTTATACAAATCTTTTAAATATTAGTAACTCATAGTATAAAACAATAATATTCTTTTGAACAAAACATATTTATAATTGAATAACCGTAACTGCTTTTGCAATGGCGCGCATGCTTCGATTTACTCATTAATAATTACTCAATAAATAAAAGCATAGACATCTTCTATTAGATTTTAAAAGTTAAATTCAAAATCTCACTTACTAAGTTTGCACTAGCTGCTTGCTCAAGATAGATTTGGGCAGTTTCAAGTTCTGTTTTATCTAAAAATATAAAAACGTATATTATAGTCAGGCCTAATTGTGAGAACACAATGACCGCTTGACGAGGGAAACACTGAGTCGTTTCTTTCGCCTTTTAAAGATTTCTTAACAATCCGCTTACCTGCTGAAACAGTCTTTTCTAATATATCTATCAAATTCATTTTGGTTGTGATGGATAACGATAAATTTGACCAGGTATAAACAATTGAAAGATTTTACCGGCAAATACTCCACATGTGCAATAGAAACAAAATCATCCGATTACGACACTAGTTGACATCAGAATGTTTTGTCCCTGCGCACCAGCATTGCGCATGTTTTTACAAAATTCTTCTATGGCAGACCATCTTGGACAGACATTTTGCCGGTAAAGAACATTCCAGAATGTGGTCATGTACATAACTGTATTTTATAATTTTATTATTGGTAGTTTACTGTATATTAATAATTAAATTATTAAAATAATGTTTCTAATCACCGCTTGAGTCACTATTCCTTTTTGAAATTATAAACTTCACTATTAAAACTATGATTCAATAATTCAATTCAATATTATAACTGTAATCTTCTTTATACGTCATTGAAAATAATTAAAATTAGTAAAACAGAATATCCAATACATAATTATTTTTTAATTGTTACAACAGTAACACGTACACGCATACACTGAATAATTATTTTGAGAGCAGAAATTTTCAGAATCTTGAGCCAAACTCAATTTAATTGAAGCAAGAACCATTGATGTAAAAACAATTCTTTTCAATGCGTCAATCTTAGTAAAAAATACCATTCCGTTCATATTAATTAATCATAAGAACGTGACTTTCAATTTCAAAAGTGGCTAAAATAATTTACACGCATACCGATACCGATTTAATGTGTCTTGTCCACATTCTTCAATCAACAATAGAACAGTTTGGTTCAATATTTCCACCCTGGAATACGTTAAATAGTTCTGCTAAAAAAGCTCACTCGAGTGGTAGCGGAATTATATACAATTAAAAAAATTAATCCCCAACATAATAAACAGATTCAAAACAACGCAACACCAGCTAAAAACCTACACATAGTACCAGGCAATTAATTATATATCAAAGGGGATTCAAATTTTTTTACAATAGAAGGACCGTGACTGGGGAATAATAATACAGAATATCTCTGGCCCAAAAGTACTAAGTATCTGACATAAAAGAATTTTGACTCTTCCAGTCTTCAAGTTCTTTAATTTGCTGTCGTAGAAAAAGTATCCTAATACGAAGTACAATAATTATTAGAATTGTTAATGAAAACCATTATAGTATTATAGTTTACCTTTGCTCTTGCAGCGTTGCCTGAATCTCCGACGCTCGCACGAAAGACCTCGTTATTTTTAGATCCGCAGAAACTTTTGTACAAGATAAACTGCCTAATGAATAAGCTTCTTCGCTATATTTATTAGCCTAAAAAAATACCGCTTATAAGTTATCAATGTTAAATTCAATACATTTTATTTTGTTACTTGTCTCTCAGCATGATCCGCTTGCCAACCTAAAACATGATTAATCAAATCTTCCCGAAAATAATTTGATAAATATGGACTTATAGTAGGAATTGCTGGCCGCAAAGCTGCTGAAGCTAATGAAGTAGTAACTTGGCTTGTGATTCCTTGTAAACTACTAACACTAGATGTTGGACTATCTCTCCTATAAAAAAAAATATACATTGTTAACAAAACAAATACTGTATAAAAAAATCTTGAACATTTTGAACATAACATTACAAAGGCGGAAAAATAAAATCTATCAATATTTCGAAGCTACGCGAAGTAGGAAATATGTTTACTGAAAATGACGAGAAACGGAGTAACGATATTAAATTTGAAAGTGTTTTATAATATGTACTCAATTCGGAAAATTGTACAAAAATTTCAAGTTATGACTGACAGTACTTTAAATAGCATTAACAATTCTTGTGGGATTAATAAAAATTACAATTTTAAAAATGTATACCTTCAATCAAAACAATTAAAAAATACATCTAAACTGGTCCAATTCTAACAGAAAACATGCGTCAGCTTTTCAACGAGTATAATAAACCATACAAAAATAAACTTTTTTTTATAAATTTCTATGGATACCGGTAAGTTACAATTTTAGTGAGATCGCACCAAACTACTTTTTAAATCCAGTGCCGTATGATAAGTAGCAATATTTTTAAAATAAAAAAATATAACAAGATTAATCAAGTACGGTAATTAAGGAAATACATACTTCGACGACGACCTATGACTGTATTCTGAGCTCGGACTACAACGTCCCCTTTCGCGTTCTTCTTCATTTTTACTTTTTGTTTCAGCAACATTATTTGTTACCAAAACTTGAGTGGATGCAGGCACAGGTGACCTTTGCGTTGGGAATGGTGACGAATCAGAGGGTGCACATGAAGAATGCGGTGACTGACCAGTAATCGTGTGCCCTAATAATAAAAGACGTGTTAAAATTGAAAGTGATGCAACATACAACAAACTACCTGATTGAGCAAGAGTTACTTGTCTAGTAATTAATAAAGCAGTTTGAAGAGTTTGCAATGCTAAATTAAAAGATTACCGATTTAAATTAGGCAAACAAATTTCCACAACAAAAATACTTGCTAACATCGCTTGCCTTCATGTGCTGACAATTCTGATTTTTCGTGATTAGACATTCCCTTGGTCCCCGTTAACTGTGACAAAAGTTTTGGCAAGTTTGCCAAGGACGTTCCTCCAACTGTAGTTGCGGATAACTGTACACTTGAATTATTCGGCATAGTAGGAAAAGAAATAGGCGTTTGCGACTGTGAATTTGATTCGCATTGAGAATCTTGAGGAGTACCATCGGATGACGTTTCCATATCCAGCACCTGAGAATCTGTAATCCATAAATATAT
>JAQGAY010002216.1:0-11217 GCA_034698085.1 Polydesmus angustus
TTGTATTGTTTTATAACAGATGGAGGAAAATTACAAATTTGGGACGCGGTTTCCTGCTCACTTGCTCGTTCCTTAACGGCATATGACGATGGTTATACTTGCATGAAAGTTAGTCAGTGTTTTTGAATAATTATTTTGAAAAAGACATTTCTAATGATAGTTTTGCTTTAATAGACTCTGGATAATTTTTTGTTCACGGCTTCGTTAGAAGGAATTATACAAGTGTGGGAAGTGATAGATCGAAATCTATCGCAAAGGTTTTCTATGGACGATCTAGACTTGCCTCCAGGTTCGGAGGTTATTTTAAGAACTGTACGGTGTATGGAAGTGTACGATGACTGGGTTTTTTATGGTGACGATGGGCCGAATGTTAAAGCTTTCAATTGGAAAACAAGTAATAATCACAAAACGCAATTATTTTAAGAGCAATAGCTTACTGTTTCAATTTTAGAGGAAGTTAAAAAGTTTTCAAATCACGTTTGTGAATGGGGAACTACTGACGCCATTGTTTGTAATGGGCAAGAAATTATAGCAGCGAGCTATAATTTAGACGAAGCTAAAGGACATTTTAATGGTTTTTAAATTTTTAATTATTTTCGTTAAACTTTTTCTGTATTCTAATTCATTTTCTCTCATCAATTAAGTTCGTTTGTATCCTGGTGGACACTATATGTGTTCATTGGACGATGACCAGACTGGTCGAATTTGCTGTATCGCTTTAACGCCGACTGGTTTTGGCAACATTCGAATTGTAACTGGTGGATCAACTTTAAAAGTATGGGACATTTATCAGCCTCCGTTTGCGGGAAGACGGTAAATATATTTAATATTATGTTGAATTTTTATTAAGTTTTAATTTTAATAATTAAATTTTTTTTTGCAGGAATCAAGGAACCGAAAAATTGGTTCTTAAACCAACGTGTATTGGTTTTTACGAGAAAGAAGCCGAAAATTCAGATTACGAGAGTAGTGGTGATAGTTCGGCATCTGAAAAAGAATTTGGTAAAGGGGTTCATGTTAGAACGTATATTCCTCAAGAAATTACTGAAAATCCCAGCCTTTGGTCTTATTGCAATATTTTATAATTCTGTATTTCTATTAATTTTTTTATTATTATTTCAAAGTTTGTGTTAATGAAATAATCACACAAGCTTAAAACTTCGTTATACACGTTACCGATAATTATAATTATACTACCATAGGGAAAAATATGGAACTCAGATTTAAAATGACAAATTATTGAGATATTTAATTGTATCTCGTTTACATTGTAAACATTAAAATGAAATATTTATTGTTTATAAATTAACATCTAAAATGACAATAACCAAATGTGAAAATATTACCGAAAATATTAATTCTTTTTGATGTATCCCGGGCCTGGTTCCCCTCTTTTTAGTGCAGCGTAACCCTTTGTTTTGGCCGCTTTCTTGGGTTTTTCACCATGACTACTACTTTCACGCATTTCACCGCACATTTGATCGTCAACTTCAGCAGCTTGCGATTTTAAAGTTTTTTTAATATTATTTACCTACATTAAACAAACAATTTAATAAATAACAATATTTTTTTTTTCACTTTTTCGAACATTTAACCTCCAATTCTAATACAGCTTTCTGTTTATTGCGATTATCTTTAGTCGAATTTGCCTTTTTTATTTGGGATTCAATATTACTTAAAATTGTCTCGCAGCAATCCGACCTACAACACAAATTTAAATTTTATTAGTAACCCGAAATATACGATTTAATATAACTGTGGTTATTTACCATTCCTGCAAAACAGAAACCATTGAAATAACATCTTGAGGGGCAATATCTCTTCCTATCGCATAGTCCACTTCCAGTTGATTGTTTTTCTGATCCAATTTTCCGTGAATAATATCTGCATAAATTCCTTCAATTATCAGATCTTCTAATTCCCTTAAATTTCTCAAATTTAATTCCTTAAGGAGCAACGTATATGGTATGCACTAAAACAAAATAAAATTAATTATACCAGATTTTGATGTTAATTTTATTAACTTTATTACCTTGAGTTTTGTTGCCAACGAAACAATAGTGAGGTGTTTAAGTTTTTGTGCCTGATTTACGCTCAAAACAGGTAATTCCGTCTCATTTGCTAAAATCAGAACATTTTCAATAATGGAGTTTTAAAGCATTTTATAAATCTGCAATACTTTTGTAATCGGAGTAAGTTCCATAAGAAAATAAATTTAACAACTTTAAATAGTTACTGTAAGGACCATTTGATAACTGCAAACAACAAACATTTCGAATAAAACAAATTAATAAAGTAAGGTAATAATCGTATTACTTGTTGTATATTTGGCAAATCTAGAAGTTCCCCAAAAACATAAACACCAGGAGCTTCGAGAGCTTGTTTGATAACTTCTACAGCACTCGCACCTTCGGTCGTTTTCGCCATTGTTACATACTGTTCCAAAGGATTTGCAGTTTGAGTCGTTGTCTTGTCACTCATTTTTTCCGAACAATTTAATTGAAATCTGTAAATGAAATGTATTTTCAATGCAACGTAGTAATCTTTTAAGGCGACGAAGGAAATGATTGCATCTCTATACTATTAAGCACAAGTAATTGTTAGTTCCTTGATTAACAATAAATATTTGATTACAAAAACAATTTAATTATTATAATTATTAAGGATTGATAAAAATAAAAACATTTAGAAACTTACCTATAATAATAATAAATTAACAAACGACGAAATAACGTGCTAAGCCTGATGGTGACCCAAAAACATGTGGCGCCTCTACCGGTAGTGGAGAACCCCATTAATAATCATTTTATTTTAATTACTGTATTATTTTTTTTAATTAAAAATTAAAATTTGATGATTAAAAACGATGCAAAAATAAAAATAATTTTTATTATATTAAAATATTTTAAAAAAATATTTGTATAAGTTTTTAAAGATTATTTTTTCTCTTTTACTTTTGTTTTATAAATGAATTGCAATTTAATTGCAATTTTTCGTCGTGTTAATTTTTATTTTCGTTATAATAATATTATTATTTTAAAAGTTCATAAATTTTGGTGAATTATTTTTAAAAATGATTTAAAAAAAAAAAAATGTTTCTTTATATTAATGCTACTTTAAATTTTATTTTAAAGATATTCTATATAATAATAATAATAATATAAATAACTTCGATTTTAAATAATTAATCAGTGACATCTTCTTTACGATAATCATCTTGATCAGAATATTTTTTTATCACATCCGTAAATAAATAAATAAATATTATTTTTATCTACAACCATATGTCAAACTGTTGACAATTCAATATTTGATCAATCGTAACATATTTTTTATGCTTTTCGGAGGCACCGATTTAGAATGTTATGACAAATTTTATTTATTTTTTATCATAAAACAATTAAACATTTTTTTTTTTTAAAAAAAGAGTATTATTTAATTTTATTTTTCAAATACAATAGAAAAGAAGAAAAAAAATGTATTAGCCTTTTAATCAGATTTTTCTCATCATGACCTACGCGAAATGGTTCAGTCCACTTTATGGTACGTTCAAAATATAAGAACGAGAAGAGGATGGACCAGTAGCACACATAGAAAAAGACGCTGGTTTGGAATACAACCCACTGATCACTTGGCTGACGTCACTTTTATACATCGTTATTGTAAACATGGCTGCTCTTACTTCGAACGGGTGTCACAGGTGACAGAAAAAAATTTTTTTTTCGTCGGGGGAAAATTTTTATTTTACGCGATTATTTAACAATTAAAAAGAACATAATTGACATAATCCGATGCGTGAGCCGCGACAGTAGTACGCTAAAATCGCGAGATAAAAAAAAAATTTACAATGTTATTTTGAATCGAGTGTTTGCCACGCGACAAAGTTGGCTACGTCTGTCAAGTTCAAAACTGCTGCTGCTGCTGGCTGCTGACTGCTACCACCACACTCATCTTTTTTTTTTTTTTATTCTTCTCTCCCGTCTCAAGCAAAATCATGTACGTAAAGTATGACTAACCCGTCATTTCTTAATTTTATTTTTTCCACCTGTAGTAAGAATTTGTTAATTCTCCAGTTGTTTTAATTCTTATAAACGAAGAATTCCATCCGAGTTTGCGTAGAATTTTCATCATCTTTCTCCGCCAAATATCAAGCCATATGGGTTCGTATCGCTCCATTCAAAATGACCTCTATGACATCACTAGAATAGCCGGTCATTCCTAGACAAATATTACTCAGATTTTAAGCGTTTTTATTACATTTCATATCTGTCGGTTAAAATATTTGATCCGAACATTTGATGAATTTGTTTATTATTGAGAAAAACCAATATTTTGGCGCGCTTTCTTCGTGACATTTGGCTCGTTTGTTTTTATTAATTTTCTATTATTTACGGGTTTTAAAATTGATGTATATATTTTTTTGTTATTGTTTTGATTTGTTAACGAACGATTCGGGGTTTAACTTGTTTCGTTTGACGTTTCCATCTGTCAACACCTCGTTTTGCTTTCAGAAAACGAGGACATATTGTAAGGATACTCGAGCTTCAAATTCCGTCTGGTAATATTATTCAACTTTTAAACCAAAATATCGATTAAATAGCTATCGTTTTCCCAATTTTTTTGCACTTGTCATTTCAAGTATTATTATTAGTATACTAAATTTATTTTTTTGAAGTTACCGGTATTTTTTGCAGATACTCATTACAATCACAAGTGGTTGTATGAAAGGTGATAGAACTTTGCGATTGAAAATTTCTAGAAGATTCTTTCCAAAGGAATAAAAAAAACAGCTTGCATTTAAATATTTAAATTTCTATTTATTCGTTCACGTCATCATGTACAGTATTAATAGATTTCATATGTTCGAAACAAAAATTAATAGTTCATTATCATTCAATAATAACGAAAATGTTCAATATCTTTGACCTTTATTTGATTTTTCGTTAACCTCTTTGACTTTCTTGTCATTTTAGTGTTTTTAACCTTTTGACTCGCGTGACGATGTTTTAGTATTAATATTTATTTAATTAAATATTATTCTGCTCCCCCTTTTTTTTTTATTTCCATTAATTTGTATTTTGATCGTCATTGCTTAGTTTGGCGCGGGGAAATAATTATTGGTGTTTGCGAATTAGTTGTACGTAAACAGCTATTACATTATTATTATTATCATCATCAGGATGTGTATTCGGAATTAGTATACATACGACTTTCGTATTATACGTGAGTTTTTATTTATTTATTTATTTTAACGTCGACGAATATTATTTACGATTGCATATAAATGTCAACACAAGTGTCCGTTTCGGTTTCCTTTGGTCCAATATGTTTGACACGTAAGCGCATGCAGTGAAAACAGTATCGAACCAACGTCAATAAGTACATGTACTGTACATGTGTAATAGGAAATCGTGCTGAATAATTATTATTATAGAGAAATGTTTTTCGCAAGTTCATTGCTCAATTAATTATTATTTAGAAGGGAAAAAAATAATTAAACGTTTATTTTTAAATAAAAAATTAAAACTACCGGTAGTTTAATTGAAAATGTTATTAAAATAGAAATGAATGGAAGTGTTAAGAGATCGATTACCAAAATTATTCTAAATTTTTTTAAATATTTTGTTAAATAATAGCAATTCTGAAAGTTTTGGGGAAAAAAAAAATTTTTTTCAATACCATATTAATTAAATACTCGCGATTCACGAACACGAATGATATTTAATTTTATTGTATTGGCGAAAATTTTGAGGGGTAATTTTTTGAATTTGCACAAAAGTAATATTGTCGATTCCACTCAAGTTTTGAGGTTTTTGAGTCTGATACTGCGATTTCCACCTACACACAACGTCGTGTCTAAGGTCTTTTACTCTTTTTGGATGAAGGGCGTGGGTGGATGGAAAAGGACCTTTTTTTTTTCTTACCATAATATTTGAGAATACAGTATAATAGTGTTGAGTGGGTGGCTGGAATTGGACAAAAGGTAAACGTAAACTCTGGCATTTTTGGTTTATTTTGATTTTACCTCGTATTTATCAACTGATATTTCACATGCGCGCAATCCAAAAATTGGTATTCATGTTACAAATGGTAAATGTTGTGGGGGTGATTATATTATATTATATACAGTATGTGCTGTTGGTTAGAAATGATTGTGAAGTTGATGATTATGATGGTGGAGTTTAATATCCGTTTCGCCACTCGACGCACAGTGTTGACGTCAGAGGTTACCGGAATGCTTTTCGATATAACTCGAGGAGAAAATTGGTTAGAACCGTATTATTACATAATATTTTTGAATTAAGGCGAGGCATTTATTTATTTTTTTATTAGAAAATTTAGAAGGAGAAATGCTTGGGTTTTACTAAAAGTTAAATATCAGGTAAAAATGCGAAAAATGTTTTTTTTTTTTTGTTTTGACGCGTATTTAGTTGCAGAGTATTTGATAACTAAAACTTAATCTTTTTTGTTTGTTTGTTTGGAATTACAAAACTCGTTTTTAAAAAAAATTCCGGAATTTTTTTTTTTTTTTTAAAAATTTGGTTTTGCTACGTACATCTGTAAAAGTGGATGTGTGTCATAATAGGGTAAGCAACAGCTGTTTTTGTTAAAATCTTTATGATCTAGCTATAATAATTTTCTTCCGTACAAAATATTTGTACCGACGATTATTTTCGAATAAGTCATTGTTCGGTTTATTCAACACGTGGAAATATCAACATTATTACATTTTAATATCAATAACTCAATTTTTTTTTATTTATTTTTTTTTTTTGAAAAAAAAAAAGTCGAAGCGGAAAAAAGATTATTGAATAAATATTGGGGGAATACAAAAGATTTTTCGCGAGCTAGATTAATGGATTTTGTGAATAAGATGTGTATTTTTTATTTGTGATGTGATAAATTGGAGAGAGAAAAAAAATTGAGGTGGGAAAAAAATTTTAAGTCCGGTTTATTAACATTATTATTATGAATGCTCGTTCGAAACATATGTTTGCTTTTTCGAACGTTTTGTTGCGAAGGGAATTTTGTTCGCGTTCAACTACATGGTTCAAATTTATGTATAATTTTGAGTTTACGTGTGTGGGTGAGGAGTGTTTTTTATATCGTTTTACCCTATCTTATATTTTTACTGGTGTTTATGTTGATAGAAATTGGAGATCGTTCGATGAATCTCAATATTTCGATCTAGAAACGAAGAAAAGAAAGAAAAAAAAATCGAGATATCGATTTGACAAGTGTCAATTTGATGACCTATTTTTATTCATCCTATTATTTATTCATTCATAACATTCAAATTAAGGAAATTTATTTATTTAGCTTTTATTTAATACGATATAATATTGGCGGGTTTATTACTAAAAATCATTCAAATTATTTGTTTGTTTTTTTAATATAATAGTAGTGAAATGATCCAAATAGTTTTTTTTTAATGGCTTCATAATTTATTTTTGAAGGATTTTAGATTTAATTTATTAATCGATTGATTAACTATTATCGGTCAAAATGTGAAATCTTTTTAAGCATAAGCAGCTGCGTAAGCAACGCGCGCGAAGGGACAGAAAATATTATCGTCAAAAATAGCTATAAAGGAAACAATAGCAGGAAATTCGTAATTAAATCGTAAAACTAAATTATATGGATGAGAAAATAATTTGGGGATTAAAATTAATTATTACCGGTATTATCGTTCGCCGCATTTTTCGAGTACCGATATTATACGGAATTTGTTTTCTTCCGAGTTAAAAGTTTGAGTATTAAATCAAATTTTTTTATTAAAGAAAATTATTAGACCAAAATAGATTTTTTTTTTTTATAAAAAAAGTGTTTTTTTTTTTTGCATTTATTTATTTTTTTTGCAGTTAAATACTTGACCCTGAATTGTTCACGAAAGTTTTAACAAGCGAGGTAAAAGCATAGTTTACTTAAAATAACGATTTCAATTATTTAAAAAAAATTTGTTTTGAATGGTTCAGTGGAATCGATTTTTTTTTTCGTATCTATATTTTTTTGAACGGTGTGGGGGAGGCGGAGAAAAATGCATTCGAATGAACGATTTTTAAATTGAAAAACTTATCTAACTCGAATATAAATAACAAATTGTAAGATATAGAAAAGCATATAAAACAAGTAAAGATCTGCTACTATAATAGTACATGTACACGGCTTTATCAATAAATAAAGAGAGGTGGGGGTAAATTTTATTTATTCGCTTTGTAGTTATCTTTCATTCATTTATTTTCTATTTTTTGTGTTTACTGGTGACAATATTATACGTAAATAAAATGCTCGTATACCACGTTAAAGAGAAAAAAAAATAAGCAAGGTAAAGTTTCCTCATCACATTCATTGGAATTACATTGTTGACCTTTTTACGGACGTTTAAAAAAAACGGAAATTATTATTATATACGGCACAGTACTTTATAAGAGGAAAAAAAAAATAATAGGAACGAAGAATTAACAAGAAAAAAAAATTTTAATTGCGCTTTGTTTCATATTTTGCTTACTCGATGAAATTGATGGGAAAAATTAAGATTTTTGGGTTAACATTATTTTTTTTTTGAAAACGAACGAGATATTATATTGAGAGTATGGGAAAAAGATGGAAGTTTTTTTTTTTATTTTATTTTAAAACCAGGGTGATGGAAAATGTGCTATACTAATTTGGTTAATGTCATTTTTGACGTTTAAAAGATGGAAGATAGTGGCTGCTGGCCTATACAGTGGCACAGACGAAAAAATGCGCGGTGGATGATGTGGACCGTTTTGGAATGTCCGTAACCTCTTTTATTAGCGGAGTACCGAAGCGCGCACTTGAAGAGAGGATATTTTAGCTGGTGTTTGCAACATTTCAGGCAACATTCCATTTTGATAATAATAATTGTTAGTTGAAAAAAAATTCGGTCATACGTTTTTCTCTAACGAGAAAGAAGAAGATAAAAAAAAAAGAAAAAAGACGAGGGTGATGTTAGGCGATCTGAACAGTTCATGTGAACTGTTAACGTGTTTGCATCTGCACTAATTTTTTTTTTTTTTTTAAAGTTGTAAGCGATTAAAAGCAGTGAAGGCTTTTATGCGTGGAAAATGTAATGCAAATGACTTGTTGTTTACTAAAGTGAAGCCGAATTATTTCGATAGTTGTGTCTTGATTGATCGATAAAAGTAAAGTCATCAATTTTTAGCTTAGTGATTCTTTTCGAAAATGTTAGAAGCGATCATTTTTCGTCTTTTAAGTTAGAGGAACCTAGGTACCCGGCTGTGCGCGACTAGGCTCATTTCGGGAATTGAGGACGCGTTATGAAAAATGTGCTCGTGTCATGCATTTACATTTTTTTTTTAAAATAATCTTTATTAAAAACAAACTGGTTTTATGTAAATATTTGTTAAAATTCTTTAGAAATTGTGTAACAATTTACTTTAGAACTTTTTTGTTGATACATTCAACATGTCATATTTAAATTTCTGGTGAAATTCTATTTATTAGATTTTTGCGTAAATTTATTACACAAATATTTTTGTTTCGATACATTTTTTTAAAAAAATATTTTTTATTTATTAAATGCAGCGGTAGACTACATATAAATGCAAATGCATGTAATATAAAAGTCTAAGAATGTTGCACGATATGGTTTTTAGAAAAGATTTAATTGTCAAAACATGCATTAACACTGTTTAAATACAAATTGGTTTTCCTCAATTCAATCTAATATTCTAATTCATTCCGTCTTTATGTTATTGTCTACTCTTAATAATGGTAATTAAAATTCGGGATTAAAATTAATAGAGATTTAATTTTTATTTTTGTTACAGTATTGCTAATCTTTTTCCAAATTATTGAATTTTGATAACGCCGCTACGGTAAATGTTAGCCGACCAAGCTCTGTTGTTTACAATAATCATTTTATAAATTGCAATCATAAATAACGAATGCATGTTTTAATACTACTCAGAATCTGATTTATTGTTAATTTCACGAAAACTAATTTAATCAATTTTCTTCTTCTTAAATTTCAGCCGGTAATGCGAATAGGAGAGAAATAAAACCAAAAATTTATTTGTTTTGAGTTAATTCGGGTGATTAACTACTCTTAAAACGTTGAGAAAAGGATAAGGATTTTGAACAAAAAATAAACAAAAATTTAAAAGATTTGTCTTCCTCAACATTCCATGTGCCATCATCGCGATGTTGGAAAGTGAGGTCGATTTAGGTACATCAACTGATTCCCCAAACGTCAAGACAATTAATAACACTATGGTGGTGAATAAGTGCGAAGAAGAAGAGGAAGTAGTGGTGGCGGTGGAAGAAGACACTGGAGCCAAAAGTCCTTCGAGTATAATCGAAAGTTGTTCCCAAGATGTGACGGCGCTCAATGGTTCGGTCAGCCCGGAAGTGAGCGACGTAAGTAGTGAAGCTGCCAACGGTTTCCAAGCGAATAATAATAATAATAACAACAACAGCGAAAATGAGACTGATAATGAGAAAAGTGATGCCGGTGAGTCTAACAATTGTAACAGTAGCCGCAGTAGCAGCGGCGTTAGTAGCTCTAGCGGCTCAACTTGGACACCGCAACCTTTCGCTACGCCGTTTATTCCGCAATTTCTTAATGTTAGCGTAGTAAACAAAGCTGCCGGTGGTCCAAACGTCGCAGGTACGATGGTGCAATCTCCTAAACGTTCTTCTCAACAGCAGCGCTTTAGTCCGGGTCCCAGAGATTCGAGAGGAGGGAGTCCAGGGATCAACCCACCTCCGCTTCAATCGGCATCGCCAATCTCTTCGCCACTTGACCCGACTGTTTTCTCCGCTCTAAATCAAGCCGCGGCGATTGGCGGTGTTGGTCAGCAACACGTTGTTTTGCTGCACGTCAACCCGGGAGAAGCCATAACTATTCAAATGGGCGCAGAAATGCAAGTGATTCAAGGTAAGCGATATTTATTATTATTTTTAACGAAAAACTCAAGGTAAAAACTCTCAATTTCATCATTTCGCATACTTATTATGCACACGTTAACCGAGAGTCTCCACGCACAAATGTAAGCACGTTTAAAGGTCAATTGCTAAAATTTTAATATTTGCGGGGAAAAAATAATGCATACCGTATTTTTAATGTGATTAAAATAATGAACATGATTTATAAACATGTTTTCTTGGTATAATACATATATTTATTTTTGAAAGAAGCTTTCGAGTAAAATAAGGAACTAGAAATTTTGTTTT
>JAQGAY010002217.1:0-11217 GCA_034698085.1 Polydesmus angustus
AAATTCTGATGACGATAATGAAAGTTAGCGTAGTAGTTGATTGATATTGTTTACTCGCATTTATTATTTTTTTGTTTCTGCCATTGGAAATTTCCACTAGTGAGTGATTCAAGTAGGGTTTGATGGAAAAACAATACCTATTGGTAATATTGCGCGTGTTTGTAGGTTACGTTGATGAGGGTGGGGGTGTAGGTGATGCAGGGTTAAGAGTCCTGGCACTTGTTGGATCTAACACCTTGAAAACAGTGGTAATTTAAGGTGCGAGAAATATAAAAATCCTAAACACCCGAATTCAAAACACCGAAATGACACACGCGCGTACACCGGTGATTAAATGATTGTGATATTTTTTTGTAACTAGGCGTGTGGAGCCCAGACTGGTACCAGATAAACTTAGACATTGGCACGCGCCACCACTTCACTCCCTATTGCAAATACACGCGTTCATTTTATTGTCAGTTTTTATCCATGTGTCAGCTCAATATCTATTATTTACAAGAGAGAACAGTTGAATGAGAAATAGCATTGACGTCAGATGAAGTGCTGTACCAGGCCCTACCATAATACTATTATGTTGTCATCAATTAAAAATATTAGCGCTTTATTAGCAATAGTCTAGATTGGCACTATCGCTGTATTTAATAGGTGGCAAGTAATGATAGCATTTAGTTCTAACTAAATAATTTTTGTGTTTTACTGTTTTACATAACTGCGACATAATTAGATAAGATTGGCAAGCGCTTGTTAAAATTTCAGTTGTTAATGAACTGGTTTTTAATTATTTATTTTTATTTGGCAAATTTACCTTACTGTAGAAAAATAAGTTTGTCAAATAATTAACATTAATTCAACCATTTTAAAATGCTGTATGTTTTGTAATATATTGTGTGCTTAAATAAATAATAAAAATCTTTTTAAATTAAATTAAAAGAGTTAATTGAAAGATAAGATTTTTGGTAAATATATTTAAAAAGTTTTTATGGTTTAAATTTTTTTTACAACCGGTAGGTATTTTTTTTTTTAGTACGGAGTATTACATGTAGGCCTACTGTCACTGCTACAGTAGGCCTACCGTATTTATTAATTATTTTAATACCACAAAATACGTAAATAAAAAAAATATTGGCTAGAAACTTGTTTTTTTAAACAATTTTTTTTTATTTAATAATTAATGGGCAATAATTTGCAAATAAATATATTCTTTAAATATTTTTTAAGTAATAATAATTAGGTTTGATTATCTCAAATTAAATAATCTTCTGAATGAATAAAAATCAACGTAGTGATGACATCATCAAAATGAAAAATGATTTACCAAATTAGAGATTTGCTTTATGTTGTGTATTACAGTGAAAGATTTACAAGGTAAATGAACGAAGGATTTGCAATTCACTAACGATAATATAAATCTTGTTTTGGGCTAGTGAAATTTTTGGCAAATACTGAATGTCAAGAAATTAAATTGATATTGTCAAATATATTTCTACTTTCGATTAAGTATATTCAACTGTTAACAAGTTGATGGAATTTGGGTAAAACGTGATGGGTGCTTTAACATCGAGGCAAAACGTTGGTGTGGAAGAGCAGGATGTTTCACCTAGACTGTCCTATCGTTATCCACCTAAATCAGGCAAGCTATTTTGCCTTCGTTTCAGAAAGTTGTTGCTATGAAATCATCTACAATGTTATATTTTGGTTATAAACATTTTAGGCAGTTATTTTGGAACACATTTTATTATGGGTGGAGAAAGATTTGACACTCCTCAACCCGAAGCCTATTTATTTGGGGAAAACTCAGACTTGAACTTTTTAGGAAGCAGACCTGTCCCGGTTTGTATTACAGTATATAATCTCACAATTTTAAATAGCATTACATTATTATCATTTTAAACTACTGTATATTATAGTTTCCATATCCTGCTCCACAGCCAAACGAGCCAACAAAAACATTAAAGAGTTTAGTTAATATCCGTAAAGAATCTGTTCGCTTCGTAAAGTAATTTTGGAAAAATATGTAACATTTTAAAGGCATTGAGTAATAATATTGATACGTGTGCTATAGAGTTCAAGAAGATCAGCGTGTTGCTAGAACCGATGACTCGTTAATGCAAAACCATGATCCGCCAACAATAAAAACCTGCTATAATATTGAATTCACGTTCGATTGCGATGTCAAATGCGCCATTACTATTCATTATTTTTGTAATGAGGATATTTCTCCAAACGGTGCTATGTATGTTAATGGGATTATGAATAATAATGAAGATGTTTTAAATAATGAGCATTTCATTAATTGATGTTGTAGCTACACACCGAGGGACGTTAGTATGAATTCTGAAACGTATCATTATAAAAAGGGAGCGAATCAACAATTTGTTCAAGTCAGTCACGTTTTTAATCCGAGTCTTTACAACGAGGAAGAAGTAAATTTGTTTAATAAGCATTTATAATTATTATGAATATTAATTTGCTGCTTTCATGCAGTTAAATTTTAATTTGGAAAAAGAAATAATTCCCATCGTTATACAATGTGTAACGGAAGATGATGGAACTTCAGGTATTTCAATGATCGAGTTTAAATTTTTTATGGTACAGTATTTTAATATTTGTTTTCATTGTTTTAAAGATTCAAAGCAGTCGCACAATACCATCTGTATTGTAGAAAAGAATTCTGATAATACTTTCACTTTGAAAGCACTGAAGCAAAAACAATTTGTTGACGGACTATGCTATTTATTACAAGAAATTTATGGAATTGAAAATAAAAACGCTGAATATGCAAAGGCTTGTAGTCATTGCTCTAAGTTTATAATTTAGTATTACAAATAATTATAATTATTTAGGCGTTGGGTGATGATGAAATTGAAGATAACGGGTCCGAATGTGTTATCTGTATGAGCGAGATGAGAGATACTTTAATTTTGCCATGTAGACATTTATGTCTGTGCTATTGCTGTGCAGAATCATTACGCTTTCAAGCAAATAATTGTCCAATCTGTCGTTCACCATTTCGGGCACTTTTACAAATACGGGCAGTGAGGAAAGCTACCGGCCCAGCACAAAGCTCCAACGACGCAAATGTAAACTCAATCAAGTAATTCAAATGAGACAGTTCTTGTATTTATGAATTTTTTATTTAGGAAAATGTACCACACGGATACGAATCCGTGAGTTTAATTGAAGCTTTGAACGGACCGCCAATTCACATTCCATCTGCGCCCCCGGTATTGCAACTACCAACCGGTTTAGGAACTCTTTCCGTACCACAACCAATGGCGATTGTGCAAAACGCAATTGCTCCCGTAGTTACTCAACAAGATGGTAATATTTTGGAATATTTTTTAAAGTTACAATTTTTATTATTAATTTTGTTGTAATTAATAGCTATAACGTCACCTTCAATTCCTGTTCCAGCTGACGCTACAAATTGGTAATTTTATTTAATTAATATAAATATATTAAAAGTTAATGCTTTTTCAGCACAAATTAAGTTAAATATTTTGTTTTTAATTTTTTAATAAGCTACTATGTGCACTATATAAGGTAAATTAAATTATAATAAATTGTTTAAGTTAAATATTTAAACAACTAAATTAACTTATGTTGATTAAAACTAAATGATTACGAAATTCTAATTTTAGTCGCAACTTTACGGGTAGTTTTTCGTCAATTCAAGTAGCTGCAACCATGGAAGATTGTGCGGCCCAAACTGATGGTCAACTCAGTCCAACTGAAGTTGTAACAGGGAATTCATTTTCAAATGAAGTATGCTTATACAGCGTAGTATTTAAATTTAATATGAAGGAACATTTCTTGTTGTTTCTATTATTATAGGTTTGTTTAAGTGTTCTTTTGCCCGACACTCCAGAAAAGAAAAACGACACTTCCCAATTGGGATTTTCAAAATTGCTAAAAAAATCTCGTTCCACCTCGTTAGAGAAAGTCGTTGTTAATAAAGAAGAAGCAATTCCAATGGTTCCAATGAAAGTGACTATGGAAGACATTAATGCCGAAGTTAGTTGTAATTATTAATTATAATATTATTACTTTTAGATTTAAAATCTTATTTGCTTTAATTGTAGAAATTGTTACCTGAAACACATTCTTTAATTGAGGTTAGAACCCCTGAGTCAGCGGTAATTACGATAAATGACAAGAGCATTTATCTGTCTACCCCTGACTCGCTCCACCTTTGCGAGGCAGCAAGAGAAGGATCAAATTCGTTAATTCAACTTCGAGACGTCCACCCGCCTGGTCAATTGAAACTTTGATTTGGAAGAAGCTTTGATTATGGGCGTAACGTGAGAAATTTGCATTTTTTAGACACTTCTCCCTGTGGCGAAGAATCTGATTACTACACACCCGAAGATCCCAACACTACCATTTTAACCGAGCAGAGAAATAGTTGCGGTAGTACAAGAAGCAGTAATAACTCAGGGCATAGTTCAAACAGCAGCAAATCTGAGACTCGAACCAAACTAGTCGGAGCTATAGATAGTGATGGTCTGGCAGACGAAGAAAGCGAAGGAACGCCTTTGAGAGGGGCACTGCCAACTTATATTGAAGCTATCTCACTTCCCGGAACTCCTCTCAGTCACAGCAGCAATCGAAGCAGCGGTGATAGCTTTAGCAGTATGTCTAGCACTCGACTTTTACTTCCGAATCAGAGTCAAGAAACATTGTCCGAAGATCGGATGATAAGTTGAATAAATTTAAGTAGGTATTTTTATTGTCATTCAAATTTTATTTTAAGTGACGTATCATGGTATCAATCTTGACTTGAAAATATTGTCAATCTGAAAAAAATTGGCGCCATTTATTTTTTAAACTTGGTTATGAGCATTTTATTTAAAGGTAATATTGAAAGCCATTAATAATAATTATTATTGATACGTTTAAGTGTTTAATTTCAGTGAACACTAGGTCATCAATTTTTTCATTACCATCATTTGTCGTGGTAATGGAGAACATAACAATCATTTTATAATTAATTTTATTGATTATTTTTTTTAAATAATTATTATACACTGTACTGTACTAAAATTGGATGGTACTGTAACTGTACATTACGCTTCAAAATAATTATTATGACACACTTATTCGATAGTCAAGAATTTTAAATTAAAATTGAGATGTAAGCGATTTGATGCTAAACTAAACAAAAGGAATTAATTTTTACAATAATAATTATTAAGTATTAGTTTAATTATCACATCCCACTCTTAATTTATACCATTTTTTTTTTGTCTTTAAATATTTTTAAAAATATATTTTATGTTGTACTTAGCCAGTATAAAGACAGAGTTTATAACAAAATTTATGTGATAGATGTTAATTTATTTCGTAAGGCAAATCTGTTTCTACATGTAAGTCGATTTCATATACATTTTGTTGTGCAGAAAGATCCGTTTTCTCATTAACGAGTACGGGTTCGGCCATTTCAAGATTTTCCAGTCTAAATTCTAAAACTTGCGGTTGTTTTGGCTGTGATTCAGCTCGGGAACACAAAGTTCTATAAGATGGAAAAGGATAACCTAAAGAAAGTAGGTAGTTGTATCCTTTCGGGCCACACGCCAACCTCATTTGTACACTTCGCTTTATCGTTTCATCTGACCATTCAAACCGTCCTTTGGTGGAGTAGTTTAAAGCTTTCAGTTGATCTTGCGTAAAGACTTTATTAATGTTAGAGCTCTGCATACTTGACTGTTTTTTGGCTTTTAACAGCTAAATCGCATGCAAACAAATTTAATATTTATTGTATTAATATGGACTGATAGTGGATGAAACCTTTCTTCGCAGTTGTCTGATTGTTGTGCACTGAGCGATTACTTTGTTCAATAGTCGTTCCATTTTGATGGAATAAATATTCGTTTCTGCCTCCGCTGCATTTGCTTCCAAATCGTCTGTTGACGTTGCAGCATCTTTTAAACGCTGACAACAATCGTCACCTCTTGAAACGGGTGAATCGTTCTCACCTTCATCATCTTCTTGCTTATAATCAAAATTAATAGTTTAATAAATGCAGATATTAAATTAACGTTATTATTTAACAATTACCAATGATTGATTTTTTAATTTGCTTGCTCGAGTGAAGCGTTTTCGTGTCAACTAATAATAGAATGAAAGTATAAGTATATCATGTCATATATAATGATCTGGATAGTCACTACATTCGGAGTTTTAATATTTTTCTTGTGTTTCTGTGATTCTGCAACGTTATCAGAATGCGAAAAAAGCGTTGGAATTGCACACGGTTTTAATTTTCGTTTCCCACTATGTGTAAGCGCTCGAGTCTCAAATTGAGATTCATCAAAGTGCACCTATAACATAATATTATGCAGATTCATTATTGCAGGAGATATTGTATACTTTAGTTTTATATATTAAGTACTTCGCATATTTTATGGTTGTCACTGGGCTGCCAATTGTCTCCTCTGCCACAGTTTTTACGCCACTTCTCTCGTTTTACCAGATCTTTTGGGAATGCAAACAATCTAAAACCTTTATTTGTACTGTTGTTACAACTAGCTGAAGCACAATAAGGCATAGTTATTATATTATTAAGTTATATATTATAGTAACCCTTGTAGTAACTATGGTTATTAATAATTTTATTATAAACAGATTTTTTGCATGAATGAGGAAACTACTGTAATAACTTTTCTAGAAAATTGCACCAATACGCTGATGGTGACGTCAGTGACTTATTTGTGCGGGGAATTCAAGTATTTTTTTTAATGTGTAATTAAATTTACCGGTATTAGGCCTACTTGGTAAATAATCGGTTTAACCATAGTTCATAATTGACCATATGAAAATTTGTTATTGCATTTTTAAAGATCTTTGGTTTAATTTATTGCTTTATTGTTTGTTTTTTTAATTTTATTTTTAAAAATTAAAAATAAATTTTAAAGGATTTCGGAAATCCTTTCAGGTTTCTATTCTGAGAAATAAATATTCTGAAGATATCAGAAGTTTATTCCATATACTATAATAACAATACATGTTTACTGGTAAAACCATAGCATAGCCATAGTAGGCCTAACTATAGTAAAATTATGATTTATGAACATATTTTTTTATTAATAATTTAATAATAATACCACTGTATAATTTTAACAAATAATTCGTCGAATAGAAAAATTCATTTAGGAAAAAGAAATGCGAAATCATGTAGTAAAATTATAATTTCCAAATTTTTCTGATAAATAAATTAACTTTTGAGTTTTCCTACTGGTTACCTGGAAAAATTAAATGAGGAAATATGACGTAGACCTACTCATGAAAACATGTGATAAACGCGCATGCGCTTTAAGGTTTCATTTCTGATTGTATAATTTTTTTGGATTGGATTTGCTCACCAACTATCGACATTTCATTTTCACCTTTGGAATTTGTTTCTGGAGAACACTTAATTTTAACATCCGATTTTCACAGGAAAAATGGCTTCTCGTTTTGCTGATGTTGCCGCAGGGCCTCCAATCGAAGTATTTGCTGTCAACAAAGCGTATATGGATGATCCTCATCCAGATAAAGTTAATTTAAGCATTGGAGGTAAAATTATGTTGTCGCATATTTTAAATAATAATAAAAATGACAAGTTATATCTGTCATTTTTGTGTCCTTGTGTAACCTTGAAAAAATTCTTGTTGCATGGTAAGCTTATCGGACAAACGAGAACAAGCCATGGGTTTTACCAGTGGTCCGAAAAGTAGAGCAACAAATAGCCAAAGATGAAAGCTTAAACCATGAATATTTACCGGTAATGGGCATGGAAGCTTTTAGCAGTGCCGCTACTAAGATGTTGCTCGGAAAGGACCATCCAGCCATTCTTGAAAATCGAGTAAATTGAAAATATTGTCATTCTTGTATGAAGTTTTTATAATTATAAATAAACTTTTTAAACTTTAGGCATTTGGTGTCCAAGGTTTAAGTGGAACTGGTGATTTAAGAGTCGGAGCAGAAATATTGGCCAGAGTTCTTGGGTTTAAGACGTATTGCATCTCTAACCCGACTTGGGGTAAATCTATTTACTGTATAACTGGTATCTATTTACTGTATATTTTCGTAACGGGCGTTTTGAATTGCAGAAAACCATCGATTGCTTTTTAATAATGCTGGTTTTGAAACTTGCTTGGAGTATCGATACTGGGATGCTGTCAATCGAAAATTTGATATTGATGGGATGTTAGAGGATTTAAGAGTAACTTTTATTTTTTTTTATTTGTTGTCGTTTGTTTGTTAATTTGGTTTTTTCTGTCCCGTCTTGACCGACCTACAGTTAGATTTAAGTAATTATTTACAACTAATGCACAATATTACAATATATTTACCATCGTTTATATAGAGTTTCCCTGAAAACAGCGTTGTTGTTTTACATGCCTGTGCGCATAATCCAACCGGAATGGATCCAACCGAAGAGCAATGGAAGCAAATCGCCACTGTTATGAAAGAAAAAAATCATTTCACATTTTTCGATTGTGCTTATCAAGGGTTTGCTTCCGGTGATTTAGTTCGAGATGCTTTTGCGGTACGCTATTTTGCATCCGCTGGCTTCGAGTTTGTTTGCGCTCAATCTTTTGCCAAAAACTTTGGATTATACAGTAAGTTTATGAAAGTAATGCCAGAAAATAAACGTATAATGAGAATCTTTTCAGATGAACGAATTGGAAATTTGACTATTGTTCTGAATGATACAAAGCCAATTGCCAATCTAAAAACCCGAATTACTTTGGTTATTCGTGCAATGTATTCTAATCCACCTGTTCACGGAGCTAGGATCGTCGCAACTGTTCTAAGTGACCCAGAGTTATATGCTGAATGGTAATGTACTGTATAATTATTTTAGTAAAAAAAAAATTTTTTTTTAGTTTTTAGATATTTTGGAGTTTTTAGACATTTAAAAAATTAATTAATTTTAACTTAAAAATTAGGAGCGAATCTATTAAGATCATGTCAAGCCGCGTTCGGGAAATGCGTTCTGCTTTGAAAAGTCATTTGGAAGAACTGGGAACTCCCGGAACTTGGGACCATATTACTCAACAGATCGGTTTATTTAGCTACGTCGGATTGACCGGTATAAAATTTTTATTAATATTAATTACAAAGTAATTATGAAAATTAATTTTTTATTGGGTTTTATTAGCTACGCAAGTTGAATTTTTAGCCAAAGAATGCCATATCTATATGCTCAGTAGTGGACGTGCCAATATGTGTGGGTTGAATACGTCGAATGTTTTCTATGTCGCAAAATGCATTCACAGAGCAATTACTGGAAACAAATTGTAATAGATTAGCTGAAAATAATGCATAGATATTAAAATTTCAATCATGGATTAGTAAATTTACAAAAAAAAAAAAAACGTTTCATTTCTGTTTATTTATTTATTTTTTTATTTAATTACATTTTATAATTATTTAATTATAATTTTAAAGCATTTTTAGAATGGTTTAGTTTTAACATTTTTATTGCAGCGCAACAGGAGTAACTTCCTTTTACGCAATATAAGGGTGTGACAATATCAAATAAAAAAATATAAACACTCAATTTGAGTCGGTGAGTAAATTCATAAAAGTTTAAATTTGTTCTTTTAATAATTTTAACTACCGGTAATGTTTATATTTTACTGTAATTATCTAAATAATTTTGTTTTGCAATTTTGAAGGTTTTACGATATAAAAGAAGTTTTGTTTATCTTACTGCGTGGATTCATTCGGTCGAGTGTACTGTATTTACAGGGAAAAATAATGAAAGGAGGTTGAAGGAGGAGTTGGATAAAGGTGGAGCGAAAAGGCTAAGAGGCCAATAATATAAACGAGGGAATCTTTCAGAATGGCCTACATTCTTCTTCAAAGCTCACCAAGGTATAAGCAATTTCAAACCTTGTTATTTTTTAAATGATAGTAATACTGACTTCGTTAAGTTTTTTGATATTTTTTTAAAAGTATGTATTTTCAACTCACAATATTCGGATTTTTGACGATCATCACACTTTCTTATTTACCGTTATCAGAAGGTAAGCAAATATAATTATTAATATTCATAAGATGCAGGTGTTTTTAAGACTTATTATTATTGTGACGTCATCTTTCGCATGATTTAACTTTGGGTGTTGCATACTTCAAATGTCATTCTTTTCATTTTTATTTGCATTGCGTAAGAATTAATAATGGAAATCTTTTATTTTATAAATTATTGTACTGTATTATAATTTTACCGATTTGTAGGAGAAAAATGTTTTTTTAATTACCGGTAATAATTTTTCCAGCCGATTATCATTTACAGCTTAATAATATATTTTTACTGTACCGGTATATCTTTAATTTATGCATTATATTTTCTACATCATAACATAAAATATTAAGATTGGCTTAGTTTTTTATTTATTTTATGCTTAAAATTTTTTCTTGAAAAAAAAAAATTATTTCCTAACACCTGAATTAAAATATCAAGTGCTCGAGAAGGTTCTTTCCGTTTTCCGCCTACAGTACTCGTATTAAAAAAACCTAATAAAGCTAAGAACTTAAAAGTTGTGTCCCTTTACAGAGAAAATTATAAAGTTTTTTCTTTAAAAAAAAATTCTTATTTGGTTAATTCTAAAAATATATAAATAATTAAAATACAAAAAATGACCTTTCAGATAAATATATTTCCCATGATAAACTTTTTAATGGACTACGGTATTAAAAATGGTTTATTAAAAAAAAAAATACATGTAACATGTATTAATTTTTACTAAATTTATTCAAAATTATTTGTTTTAAAATTCTATATGTTGAAATGCTCTTTAAAATGAATGCAAAAGCGAAAGGTTAGCATAAATTGAATGATTAATTATAGAAACCAAATCAGATGCAAGTTCAACAAAAATTTATAAAAACATGTAAAAATTTCAAATTCTGTAGCAATGTTACTACATGCAGTTACACTGTTTTTAAATAGTTGTTGAGTTTTATTTTTATTGTTTTTACATTGTTGTCAAAGGAGGCGTTGATAATGCTGCATAAATGAGTGTGTAAAGTTACTTTTTGAAATTTTAACTATTTTAATATAATTTTATTGAATTAACAATGGCATTGCTTTTTTACAGAAAGAACTTTATGGGTTTCTGGGTAAAATGGCACCATTTTTTAATTTTTGTGTTTAATTTTTTTAATAAAAGGCGGAAGTTGAAAAGTACCTTCGAGCCTCGAACACCCAAAGTTCGAATATCGTTA
>JAQGAY010002218.1:0-11216 GCA_034698085.1 Polydesmus angustus
GCCAACTTCGTCGCTCTACTTTTGCTTGGGTCACCGAATCTACATTATTGTACGTTACCTTGAGTGAACGACGGCGTCGCTTGACACCGTCCTAACTAAATCAACCGTTACAGTTTGAACGAGAGTTTTGTTCAGTCTGATCGCAAAATTTGAAAATATTTCAAAAAAAAAACACTTCCAATTAAAATTTATACTGATCTCAGTTAAACTATGCGACTAATCTATTTAAAGCTATAATTATTGCCTAAAATAAACGTAAAAAAAAACCTTTTTAAAACTCGCATTTAAATTTTGATCTACCGTAGTTTTAGAAAAAAATATTTTACAAGATCTTTGTTTGAGAAACCTGATCTAGTTCTAAATCTAGCTTAAGAAATTCAGTTCCAGTATTTACTTGACATCCGTTTCGCAGTAATCCTTAACAAAAAGTTAATCTTGAGATTTTATTACTTTAATAATGTAATATTTTTTTTACAAGCTGACTACTAAACATATTGCACAACAAATAAAGAAAGAAAAAATTCTTCGTCGTGATTGATTGCTTCAATAAAAAAATAATAAGAAAAGAAAAACTTCGTAACTATCACTAGGCAGTTGTAGAATGTCAACTTATAAAAATAATACCGGCACTGAATCAGTCTGAATGATCAGCTGACATTTTATATTGTGCAACTCGTAAATCTAATTTATTGTCAATGAGCTAACTCTGGTCTTGTAGACTGTATAAAGTAGACTTAAGAGCGCGGATTTTGATGTATAAATCACATTCTCAAATCCGCAAACTAAGCATAACGAGTACTAAACGCATAATAGTGTCAAACATGAAAGTTCAGCATTAGCTTTCCCATTTTACTGTATAATACGGCGAATACACTTTGACAACTAATAATTATTATTAATAATAAATAAGATTAAGCGGCTGCATAATTTTAAGTTACGCCAAAGTTTCAAAAAGTTGTTGATGATAAATTTGGCCGGGCGACAAAACTCAAAACATGCGCATGTATTAAGATGTAAATGTATTTAAAAGTAATATCATGTTTCTCAAAAATAATTTATCTCCGTGTTGGTAACTAATCCAATAACATTTCGAATATTAAAGCAAGATGAAAAGTGCCGTAAAAATCTAATTACATCGGCATAAAAAAAGAAGTGATTTTAATAAACATAGATCCGGTGTTCAATTCAATTATCATCAAAGTGCTTTTTCTCGAAAAATAATTTAATTGATCGTTTAAAACAGTATTAATTAGTATCGTATTTTAAGTTGGGTCTTAAATATAAAACCAAAGACGCTTCGAGTTGAAATGAAAAGTTGTAATTCGAGTTGAAAGAAAGCGTTGAGAAGCAAACCGGACCAACCAACCTCTTAATATAGCATTGTATTTTTTTTTTCTCATCCTCCACAAGTCAAAACAAATAAAATTAATTAAGGTTCAGTACTTGTATAGCAAAAATTAATTAAAGCAATTGTAGCAGTAAAAACAAATACAGTGTATGAAAAAACTTGGGAAAAAAAAATAAATACGGGCGTACTCACTCAAAATAACCTTACGTTATCAACAGATGATTTGGATCTGGTTGTGAAAAACAACCGCCTTTGATTGTTTACAATTTAAACATTTATTAGGATCTGCATAATGTTTTTAAAATTCATAAAATAATTCAAATTTAACAACAAAATGAAAAATAGAGCGAGACGAGATCGTAAAAATCATTAAATTTGCGAGATATCGTTAAGCTTACCCACTGCACACAAAAAAACCCTAACTTTAATGGCTTAACTTTTAAATGAAGTTTAAGTCGCTTAACTAGATTAAGAAATCCCTTGACAATCACCAATAACAATGTCTCAACTAATTATTATAAAGTCGGCATTATTACTCGTGGTGACCACTAAAAACTTTTTTTAATTTTAAAACAAATTATTTCTTATCAGTAGTAACAGTGGCCATAAAAAATAAATAAACAATCGAAATTGCTTTAAAACTATTTTAATTAAAATTACCTCGCATTAAAAATATTTTTTTTTCTCAATCTTTCTTTCTCTATAGAGCTTCAAACATTTCGAAAACTTTTCCTTTTGAAGAACAATTAGGCTACTCCTGATTGCTATTTTTCTTTTTATTTCAAAACTGGTTTTCTATCAACTATTATTGCGATGTCTCCAATTCGAAGAAACTTTTTTTTTTATGACCAAAAACTTTGTTTTAGTCGCCCGAACAAAATCTTCGATTATTACTCACTCGTCTCTCGCAAGATCCATCAAAACTATCAAAAATAATTTATGTATTCAATATGTGTGACTATTGTGCCGAGTGTTTATGTGATCGATATGATCGTACGTAATAATTTACAACGTTTTCCATTTATTTAACGCCGTATTCTGCAAGTTGCGTTTAAAAAGAAAAACATCCCCCCCCTCCTAAAAGTTCAAAAAACGACCTGCACCAAAAATTGCAGCAAAACCCTCTCGAAAAATTTATATATAATAAAAAAAAAGGTACTAAAGTTGCAGTTGAAAAGAGAAAAGCGTCCGAAGGAATCAAAGAGTAGGCTGGGCATATTTGGAAACAGGATTCATGACCTTCGTGGGTCATTCACCTGTTTAAACATGCAGGTTACTGCAGTACATAGTACACGTCATTTCACTGCTTCGGATGAAACAGGTAAAAATTAACGTTTGGTTAAACTCATTAACACTATTTTTCTCAGGAAACATTTCTACAGATTACTATTTTCACCAACAAAAAAATAATAATAATAAATGACCGTAAAAATAAAAAAAAAATAAAAATATTTTAAACTTCTTAATTGTTACATTTGTGCAAAAACTTTTTTGAACTAATTATTCAAAAAATAAATAGTTATATAAACTATGTACCCAATATTATTATTAAATTAAGTTATCAGACATTTTATACGCATTATGAATTTTTATGTATCCCATTATAATTATTAAAACTTTAGGAAATGCAATTAACATGTATGAAAAAAGCATTATAATAAACAGCAGAAGTTTATTAAAAAGAATTCGATTCCTAGTCACAAAACAAGTTTAAAAAAATTAAATCTTCATTAAAATAATTTGTTTAATTATTACTGAGATTCCATAAAATTCGCCGATGATATCGTCTAAAGTCCAAATTAAAACGAAATTAACGTGCGCGAATATAATATACCGGTAATTAAATCTTTCAAAAAAAATATTTTTATGCACAAGTAAATTATTAAGAATTGTGTGTTCGTAGCAAACTGATTGCGAAACTTATTTTTTATTTTTTTCATGAAACTTTTGAAATGAATAAAAAAAACCGGTTCTATCTCTCTACCTGAATTTTTCAAGCTTTTCCAAACTCTAAACTTGTTCGGAGAGATTTTGTTTACCAAACTTTTTTTTCTTCTTCTTCTTTCTCGTTGCTCGGTTGGGAAAAAGGGGGAAAGAGGGTGTGAAATAAAAAGAGAAAATAAGAGAAGAAGATAGCGATTTTGACGGTAGATAACTTAAAAAGATTCTTCATTCTCCCAATTTCATTGAATTTGACGCAGCAATTTTTTATTTTTTTTTTATTTTATAAATAAATTTAAATATTGAGCAGATATTGCTTAGAATATAAAATATTATGTTTATTAATGGGGGAAAGAAAATGCAACCGAATTTAGAAATTTAAATTACCGT
Organism: Polydesmus angustus; assembly: GCA_034698085.1. NCBI lineage: Eukaryota > Metazoa > Arthropoda > Diplopoda > Polydesmida > Polydesmidae > Polydesmus > Polydesmus angustus. The sequence continues at coordinate 3,680 of JAQGAY010002218.1, forward strand.
ACGACTAGAAATTAAAATTGATAGAAATAGAAGCCAACTCAATTATAAAGACCAAAAAAAAAATATTAGTAGACCTACTATAATTACCATAATTTTAAGCTAAATGCAAATTCTGTTGTATACGTGGGAATGTTTCTTTTCTTATTTTAAATCTTTATCAATTTTTAATCAACACACAACTCGATGAATATTCAACAATCCTAATGTAAAAAATTCAAACGCAGATAAAAAAAATGGAAGTTCAATCAAATCGAAGCGATTTTCGAAAAATAGATAGAAAATTGTCTGAGAAAATTGATAATAACTTTGCCATAATCTTTTATCAATTAAAAATTATAATGTAAATAATCATAATATTATTAATATTAGCTAAATTCATTTACAATTTCCTCTCAATTTATACGATAATTTTTTTTTTTTTTTTTTGACACAATTTGACAGATTGCGCTGGATATATTTGGCGCGCAATTTCATTCAAAATGCTGTATATTTTTTTAAAATAATTTTAGAAGTAACTTCTGATTCATTTAGTAATGGTTAAATAATAATTAGCTCGCTGTATTAATAAAAGAATGCTATCGCACATTTTTCAATTTTTTTCCCCCCTCAAAGTTGAAGAAAAGTTTGTGCGTGCGTTTATGGGAAAAGCCCCCACCGATCACCCTTTCTCCTTACCTGCTTCAGTGGATGTTTTCTCGGTGGTTGTGGATGTCATCGACTCACTTCTCAGAAACAGAACACACAAAGTCAAGCAAAATATAAAACGCGACTTATCCCAGATATTATTTTCCATGATTCACGAGTGATATAAAAACATTGTATTCGACTGTAAAATCAAAATAAGAGATTCAACACACTTGAGATTTAAACAACAAATGATAATCGGAAACTTGTGGTACAACTTTTTATTTCATTCCTGCGCTACCTGTGCTCAATGGATCGCTAGCATTTACAAGGAGCGCACATGAGCGGTACCGAGCGCCAGCCTCCATGCAATCATTTTTGATGTTTCTTAAATATTAATTCTTTAAAAATATTTAAAAACTGTAGTAATGCTTTTTTAATGGCATATGATTAAATAAGTCATAAGTTTGACAAAGTAATGACATAAAAATGTTATATAAATAATTAGAATAAAATAAACTTTAAACGTTGAAAGAAAAATATAGTTTTAGCTATTCACACTAGGTGGCGATAAATTACGGTTGTACATAATCGATTATGAAACGATATCAGTTACATTTTTCAATTTTTAAGTTTTTCCTTGCTTAAATACATCTGTTATTGAAAGTAATTGTTGCATTTTGTTTTTATAAACTATAAATTGCTTTAATTAATATATTTAATTAATATTGATAATTTGGTTTTAGCTACTTTTGCAATAATATCGATATAGTGTAGATCGAATAGTTCGATAATCGGATTTATCAAAATGGACTGCGGTAATTTAATTTTTTGACTCGGATCAATGAGAAAATGTAATTTATTTAGTTGTTTGTGTCAAATAGTTTCGAAATTTATGTAATTTAAGTTTTGTAAAATAAGATGGCCAATTCTGAAGATTCATTGGGAAATCGTCCTTCTTATGGGGACTTGTCGGGCACTTCTCAAAGTTTGGATGCAGATATTGAAGATGTACAAATCAACTTTTTATTTATTTTTGTACATGAATGTTTAGAATTATTTTAATATAGCTTGACGATAAAGAATATGATATTCCACCTGTAACATCTACTCCCACATTAGAAAGTATTTTGTACGAGGTACGTTAACGTTTTGTTGAATGTTTGCAACCGGCGCGAAGTGCAAGATTAGCTCAGCTGACAGTGTTGAGTGCTATTATGAGTGTGGAAAAAAGAAAGAAATATGAGAATTTTTTTAAATTTGTAGTACAAATTCTCTAGGATTTGCTGATTACTTATTTAATTTATAATTATTTATTTAGTCCGACAATGAATCAAACGAGGACGATAGTGGTTTAGTGATGGGGTTGTTTCAAGAAGTTGGCGATTCTATGTCAGTAGCATCTACTAGCAGCCTGGACTCTAAAGGTCTAAATCGAGAACGGAGGTACAGGATTAATTAAACATTTTTTATAAAAGTTTTAACAGACGTTTTATTTCTTTTTCAAAAGGTCAAAAAAAATTGGTAAAGAAAGAGTTCATGGTTCTGTTTTACGACATGTAATCCTTCGTGGAATTTCGTCGCAAATTGTTTCAGCAGCAGTAAGTTGAGCTTTTTTTTTGTAATTTGCGTCTCCCCAATGAGACAAAATACAATCATTGATAAAGTGACCCCCAAAAGGGCAACAATAGTTAATTAATTATGATTTAAAATTAAGTATTAAATTGTTTTAAATTAAATATCTATTTAGGATAGAGTTCATGCTGGCATTCCTACAGCTATGGTAAAATATATTTTTTATTTTTTTTGCTGCAAGTTTATTTTAATTGTATAATTTAGGCTGTTTCATCAATGATTGCCGTTGGAACTTCACACGGAATTGTGTTAGTCTTTGGTTAGCATGCAGTTTCTTTCGAAATTGCTTTTGTTGCAAATATTAATCGCATTTCTTATAGATGTCAAGCAAGCCTTGAAATTTTGCTTAGGGGACAAGTCTATAGGTGAACTTTATGGTTCAATATCGAGTCTTGGATTTAATGATAATTGTACTAGATTATTATGCGGGTTTGTGAAAGGACAGGTAAACTATGCGTTGCATTTTGTTACGATAATAAAATAAAAAATTATACTTTTCGATATAATTTTTTAATAAGATCACTATGTGGGATATAACAAATGGAAAGCTTCTTCGAACAATAATTGATGCTCATCCTTTAGGAAATGCAGTTTTACATCTTCAAGTAATGTTCATTAATAGTTTGATTTAATTTAAGTGACAATTTTTTATTAATTCATGTAGTTTACTGATGATCCAACTTTGGCTGTTTTTGCTGATAGTGGAGGGTCAGTTTTCGAATTAGCTTTTAAACGGGTGCTAGCGTTGCGAGGATGTGATTCCCGTTGTATATTTTCTGGAAGGTGATTTTTTAGAATAATTAACCATTATAATATAAAACAATTTTAACGATTTTATAGCCGTGGAGAAGTTTGTGCAATTCAAGTGTTGAATATGCTTCATTTAAAAAATCATCCATTGCAAGAAATTTGTATTATTGCTTTGGCAACTCTGTCTAAGGTAATTTTTTTTTTGTTGAAATAAAAATTTATTTCGTCATTGCTTTAATTTTTTTTTTGCTTAGGTTATTGTTGTTAGTATTCGTCCATATCTAAAAGTTTACTTTACTCACAACTTAAAAGCAAATCCAACAACTTTGCCTATTTTAAGATGGCAAACTGCTGTTATACAAATTTCTTCTACTAAGCGTATTATGGATCCAGTACTTTCATTTGGAAGAGACAACACTTTATTCTTTTACCAGGTAGCTGATTCTGCTACTTTTATTGTTTGTTTTATATTTTAAAAGTTTTATTAATATTATTTGTTTTCAAGTATAAAAGTTAGTGCAATGCTAATTTAAAGAAATGATTTATTTTCAGATGACTTCAGTTTCTAAAGACAAGATTCATTTTATTCCTTTGCAAAAATTAGAACTAGATTTTTCTTGTTTGAATTTTTTGGTAAGTTAATTGTGCCTGAAATAATTTAAGAATTTATAACAATAGTAGTTTAAAACTATATTTTTTATTTGCTGTTTAATTTTAGTGGTTGAATTCTCGTACAATGGTTGTGCTAGATATATTAGAACATTTGCATGTGATTGATGTTAAAACTCAGGAAGAGCTAGAGGTATGTCTATCTTTGTTATACTATGCTTTACAAGCAACTGTATGAAAAATAAATAATTTTTATCAAAGATGCCGTATATCAATTTTCTAAAATTAAAAGTTGTTTTTAGATAATTGATTTGGCTGACGTAAAGCTAGTATATGGCAGCAGTCATTTTAAAGGTTTGGCAACTGGAGGTAATGTCAGCAAAGCTATGGTAAAATATTTTAAAGGGAATTATATAAGACAATATTATTGATTTTATTTATTTTATATAGGCACTTGCGGGCGAAAGATCATGTTATCAATCTGTAACAAGTTACCAAGGGCAATTATTGATTTTAGGAATCCGATCAATTCATGTAATGACGTTGCGAATTTGGATAGAAGTACTATATCGACAATTTTTATTTTAATTACACTAGCTAATAATTTTTATTGTTTTAAAGAGAATTGAACAACTAGCCAAGCAAGCAAGATATCCTGAAGCTCTTACTCTTGCTCTTTCTTTTTATACGGATAAAGCAAAGGCAGTTTTAGGTAAATGTGGCATTTATTTTAGATATTGCATTATGGCATTACGATATAATAATTACGTCATTATTTATGATTTCTTTTTTATTATTTTAGGCTTAGTAAGTAATAAAGAAAATCGAAAACGGATTGTGGCTGAGAAGGTAATATTTACTTTAAATAAATAAACGCAAATACTTGTTTCTACATTTTCATAATTTAATTAAGATGGCGGAATTATTAGATAAATTTGTTGAATACACGAAAACTATGATTCCGAACCAATCGAAGCCAGATATATTGGAAGAATATTTTCTAGACGCCTTTCCTCTTATTGTTGAATACTGCATAATATTAGATCAAACGTAACCATTCTTTTTTGCTAGTATTAAATTTACATAACAATAAATTTTATTTTTGTTTACTATTAGGGATATTTTATTGCCAAAATATTATGAAAAATTTAGAAACCATTCCGTTGCAAAATCTATTTTTTTGGAGTCCTTAGAACCTCATATTTTGAATAATGCTTTAACTCGTGTTCCACCATTAATTCTTCAAGATTTTGTTCAACATTATGATGTTAAGGAATTATATCAAGTTTTGGAAAACTGTCTTCTTCATTTAAATGTTGAAACTTTGGATTTGCATCAAGTAATGATCAATTTTTTTAAATCATTAATAAAAAAGTTTATGAATGCAATTACATTTCCTTCCAGGTTGTAACATTATGTCGTGAGCATAAATTATATGATGGAATATTGTATATTTTTACTAGAGGAATGGGTGATTATACGACTCCCTTCCAAGTAAATAGTTCCATTTTTTATTATACAAATTTACAACTGTACTGGTATATTAAATTTAGGAAATGGTATCAAAGTTGGAACATGCCATGAAAACCGGAAGTCATTTATCCGGTAAATTTCTATTTATATCGAGTTTACTATGAATTATTGAAGCATTTTTATAATTTTCAGAAGATTACATTGCTTTGGGAAACAAACTTTTAGTTTATATTAGGTTTGTTGACAAATTGTTGCAATAGCCTACTTTATGCTTTTTGATAAATGTTCAAATTTTGGTAACTGTAGTTGCTGTTTGGCGGGTCGGGCCTATCCTTTTGGGAACATCGCTGAAAATCAACGAGAAACTGTAAAAACTGAGGTAGATGGCTTAAACATTTTAAATGTAGTATCAAGATAATTATGTTGCTCACTAATTTTTAAAGATATTTCGATGCCTAACTTTGTTGCATACAAGAAATGCTCCTGATGGTTTGAATTAAAATACTGTATATATTAAAATGTGAATTACAAATTAACCTTAAATTATTCCAATAGAAGAACTTCCTTATCCCTATTTGAGAACCTTTTTAAAGTTTGATACTCGAGAGCTGCTTAATGTTTTAGCTTTGGTAAATTTTATTTTATGAATATAATTTATTATGAAATAATTGACGTTATTAAAAGGCTTTTGAAGAACCAGAATTTAAAAAAGATGCTGGTTTATTTCAACGTCAAAGACTGGTGGACATTTTGCTTCAAATAATGGTTGATAATGACGGATTTACAGTTGAGTAGAATTTGAGAATAATAATTCCGGTAAAACATTGTTCTTTAATTCATAATTTCTTTTTTTAAAAAAAAATACAATAGCCTTCTCAAATTGGAGCATTATTTACTTTTTTGGCTCGTCAAATGGCAGCACCAGAAAATACCATTGTTGTTAATAGATTACTTTTTGAACAGGTTATATTTATCAATTTTTTTTTTTTTTTGAAATTATAAATTTGTTTACAGGTTTTAGAGTTTTTGACAAATCCGAATGACGAGACTCGTCATTCAGAGCGTCAACAAGCTTTGTTAGAGTTATTGAATGCTGGTGGATTACAGCATTATGACGAGGAAAAATTGTTAGAGCTAGCAATTCAAGCAGATTTGTAAGTTAAAATATCTTTAGCTATTATAGTTTTTGAAATTAAAATTTTTGTGTAGTTTTCAGGTATGTGAATTGCTGTATAATAAACGTAAAGAATATCATAAAATTCTTTTGTGTTATTTGAAAGATAAATTACGTCAAGTAAGTTGCAAATTCAAATCATATTAGTTTTTGAAATATTGATTAATTTCTATTTTAAGATTGATATATTTAATTTTATTGAAACCAAACTGTTAAACGCAGAGGATAACGAAGAAAGATCGGTACTAATTAATGAAGTCATATCTAATATTGAGGTATTATTTTCCCTTTTAAAATTTTACTAAGCAACAATATTTTAAATAAAATTAATGTTTTGCAGGAAATAATTAAAGTTGATAACATTAGGGCATCGTTATTGACACTGAAATGTTTTCCGGAGAAAGTACCCAGAATAATTGATAGCTTGAGTGTATGTCTATGGTAACTGTGAAGCTAATTATAAAATAATGTTTAATTTTATTTTTTTAGACTAATCCTAAAACCTTATATCAATTCTTATCTGGTCTTATAAGTATTAAGTAAAATTTAAAAAAATTACTAAAGTCACATAATTCTAAAAAGTATTATTTTTTAGAGATTGTAATGGAATCGGTAATTTAGTCGAAATTGTATACAACGAATCTAATATTCAAGAGACGTATATTCGTTTAATGTCACAATTTGAGCCTCAGTCAGTGACGTCATATATTAAATCTGTTGATACTTATAAATTAACGAATGTCTTGCAAGTAAATATTTATTATCAGCAAGTAACATCATTAATTAAGTTGATAATTTCATTTAGATTGTTGAAGAATACGGGATTGATGATGCTGTAGCTTATTTATTAGAAAAAATGGGCGATATTCGAGGAGCTTATGCAATAATTCTAGAGGTTGTATAAATTTGTGGTATTTTATATTTTAAATTTACCTACTTTTAAAATTGATTTTTAGAGCTTCAAAATGCGTTTTTCTAAAATTGGCATTCCAATATGTGAATCCGATATTCATCATTTCAATGAAATTAAGAACAATTTAAACGATGTAGTACAATTTTGTTTAAGAAATTCAAGCCTGGTCGACGAATCTGAACGAGAGGTAAAGAAATACTATACAGTACTAAAATTTTAAATTATGAATTTGTGATACAGTTTCAAAACTTGATGCGTTAGGATTTGTGGCTCCCATTGCTGGAAATTATTTTAAGCTACCAAAAGAAAATCAATCAAGATGATTCACCAGAAGTTATGAGTGGTATTATTAATGAAAC
>JAQGAY010002219.1:0-11207 GCA_034698085.1 Polydesmus angustus
CGTGACGTCACAACACTATTTTAGTGTTCGTTATCGTTATCGTTCATCGTTTTCAGTTATAACAACCTCTCTAATATGAGTACCGGTATACGAATTACGTTATTTTTTAATGTACATGTACCGGTAGTTTTAAACGGGTGTGTTGTTGTTTTTTTTTTAAAAAAAAAAGTTGCGTTTTAAATGAAATAATTTTAGGCATGTCGAAATTTATGAATTTTCTGTTTAATTTTGTCAATATTTTACCTCAACTTGATTCCACACACACTCTAATATGGAAACGATGTCGTCCATCTGTTTATCGTTGAAAGGTTTACAAAAAAATAAAGATTAATAGAAAAAAGTGGATTACTTAATTTTCAAATAAATTTTAATCAGCTGACAGGATAAAGATTTTAATGAGTTGTGTTTTTTTAGAATTTATTATTATTATTTGTTTTTTGTTTTTGACTTTTAAATAATTCAAGCCTTATTCGTAGAAATTAGTACAACGAAAAGGGGGTTAAATTTTAGTTCAGTTAGATTAGAATTTATTAAAATAATGAAAAGAGAAAGGTTATTTTGTTAATTATTTGGTCAAATATAAAATAAAAATTTTATTTTAAATATCTTTAATTATCAATGAAATAAAATGCTATTTATTATTATCAAAAACTAATAAAAATATCAAGATTCAAGTTCATACAAATAGCCTACGGTATGTGCGTTGTCAAATATCAGCGTAACGAATTTCAATTGAATGAATAATACTTTTAGATGAATAATATTGAACAGTTGAATATTAAATTTCAGAATTTATTAGCAATAGCCAAAAGCGTAAATCAATTGTTTACAGCTTAATTCAGGCAGTAATTTGCACTGAAGTACTTGAATTTTTAATTTGCCTTTAAGGGCTAAGTTACGTCGTTGCAAACCGCTTTAAAATCTTAGATCAGCTACTATAAAAGCTTAAATCAGTCATTATACTGTATACCGTATTTATTGAAAGTTATTAGAATGGGATTTCTATTGTATCAGCTAGCTAGTTTGAGCCATTGCATTAAATGACTTTCAAGCCGTGAATAATTTTTTCTCCATTGATTTAAACGAGGATTAAGAGTTGGAAATTATTTTTTAAGGTACATTTTGTATGGAAAATACTTTTAAGAATAATGAATTACTTACGTTATCTGGACTGGTGAGATTCGGGATTGACATGAAATCTGCATCAAATATCGGTAACGCACATTCTCCATCCGGCATTATTACCGTCATTATCTTTATCAAAATACGATTATTTCAATCTCGTTCAATAAATTTGCTAACTTTTTTTAATATTAACAATTAAGTTGGTTTAAGTATTTTGGTTTTTTTAAATAGCGAAAATTTTGTTTCTAGGTATTTATGAGTTTAGGTTATATATTTTTAAATTATTTTGCATTAAACATAGAATTAAAAACTTTTTACTTTACCATATATTAAAAGTAATGATAATAATTTAACTTTATAGAAACTAATACCTTTACGATGAATTCATTACATTCTTCATTTTCAAACTTATTGACGTCAATTTTTTTTATATATATAAAAAACAAGGTATTATGAATTATTTGATTTAAAAAATATAGATTTCGAGCACTTTACTTGAGTGATATTATAATCCTTGGTGGGTTCATCTTGCGATCGGATTCCGACTACGAAAATAGCGAGTAGAACTACCAAAAGCGAAATTTTCATGTTGACAATTTAAAACTTAAAAGTAATTACTGTATTGAGCTTTTTGAAACGATTTGATTGCACGTTGGTTACGACAGATTGGTATTTATAGGTAAACGCGCACGAATTACAAGGTTATCGCAAGAAAAATAGATGACACAACCAATGTCCTTATTTTGATGAGGATATCCTCAACGTTTTTATTCATCGTGAAAAGTAATTATGTATTTATTCGCATTCTAATTTGACCGCTGATTTTAGATAAACGAAATCCAAGAAAGGGAGAGAGAGAAAAAAAAGTGACAGATTGAATCACCCGAAGTTATTTGCACAGCACTCTTGTTAATGACGTGGTCCTACGGCAACGCTGTTGTTATTTTGAAGATCTTGTCGCTCAAAAAACTCATTTTGGCAGGTCTAAAGTTAATTTAAAAAAAAAAATAAATCGTAAAAAAGTAGATTAATACAGTTCCCTCCCCCTAACCTAAAATATGAATTTTTATTTATAAGTTTTTGATAATAATTATATAAAACGGAAATGAGGAAAACTTTGCAATTAAGAAAATAATTTTTTCAATACAAAAAGTGCATAAAAGATAGTTGAAATTTTGCTAGTCAAAACAAAGCAATTAGGGTATAGTTTTAAAACCGTAGTACCAAAGCAATTACTTTTTTTTTATCGAATACTTGTAATTACGAGTTTAGTATGCTCACTTTCTGGGAACGCATTAATTAGACTGATCGAGAGATCGTTTTACTGTCATTATATAGCATTCTCTCGACTAGTTTAACAGAATCTGCCATATTGCTGTTTTTTTCTTAAACAATGAGTTATTAACGTCTTTTTTTATACATATCCCGGTAATTGAAGTTTTAGAAAAATAGGGTTCAGTATATTTAAAAAAATAAATTCTGGTTAATTTTTTTTAAAGAAATAAATATTTTATAATTAAATAATTGATGGTGGCAAAACGATTATTTGCCTTAATTTAAATAGCGGTAGTTTGTTTTCTATGAGACGCGCACAAATAGCATTAATCGTTAGATTTACTACTCGGTAGTTCAGTAAAAAATAAGCCAAGCACGCATTTTTTTCCAATGTCTGATAATTATTATAAATTAATAATTATCAATAATTAGCCGGTATTATTAATAATTAATAGTTATTAATAATACCAGTAGGCCTATGTGGGAAACTTGGAATCATATTGTTGGTTCAAAATTTTAAATATCAGAAACATTTTAGTATGATTAAATGTGTGAAAAAATGGATGACTTTTTATTGAACCACCACACAGTACATCTTACATCAAAGATGACAGCTCCACTGCATATCAAAACGATCACTCCGTCCATCTGAAATTGCGTGTTATTTATGTTTTAAGATACTGTATGGACTAAATATGTAAGGCGCTGCAAGAAACAACGGATTATCGAAAAAAATTAAATTCCCGGTCACGTTTAAATTGAAGTTTTCATTGAAACATTTATGAGACCAAATTCACGATTTAGTCCGTTGTTGCTTTCAACGCTTCATGTTTCATGAGTAAAATTAATTACCTCGTCACATGAGCCGAGTTTAATTCCAAGTTTTTGATGACAACGATTCAACGAATTTTGAACAAGTAACGATTTCTATACCCACAAAATTATTACAAAGGATATTAACAAATCGTTAATTTTTTTTTTTTTGATAAATTTTAGTAAGATATTTAAATCATATTTAATGGTATATTAAACCATTCTTGCATCCAAACAAATACATAGTATAACTATAATATAAGCTGAATGAAAGAGTGGCAAACAGTTTTTTTTTTAAATTGGCAAACTCGATGAGGATCAATGCATTGAAATGTAATTTTCAAAAAGTTTTGATGTGATGATATCGAGTTTTACCAAAAGCTAAGAATTGCATTTTTTGAAAAATAAAATTTCAAAATTAAGTTTGAAATAAGTCATTGTTCTATTCAAATGCTCGAAGTCATTGTTTTACTTTTTTAATTTGTAAGTTTAAGAGCTGAATGCGAGAATGACTTATAAACGAATTTTGCAATTTTAAAAAAGATGCCACTTTTGCATTCAATTCATAGTACAGTATTAGAAATATTGGATTTTCCACAAACGTAATTCCTTGATTTAGATAACTCTCTAAGGCATTGCAAAAAATATGTTTATTAAGTATATTGATACCTGAACATCTTTCCAAACACATTTTATTACGGGTACAATAGCCATTGTCACTTCTTCGTTCTATGGGAAAAATAAATAATATTCTTTAAAAAATATTATTGTTATATATTTTACATTTGAAATTTACAGTAAGAGTTTCATTAAACTCGGTCGTTCCATTAAACTCGGTCGTTCCATTCAAACTTGAAAAACAAATCGAGTCGTTTCGAATGGCCCTTTCCACCTTTGAAAACATGTTTTTTTAATGTTATTGTTATAAAAAAAATAGAAAATCATTATTTATTGAGATATTACCGTTTCTATTAGTTCTATACATTGTGGATTGGACTGAAAAATTCAAAAAAGACAACTGTATTAGCGGAAATCTTAATAGTTATTAGAAAAATTGATTTCATTTAGAAGAGTTTAGAAAAATCCAGGTGAAATGATCATGGAGAAAATATGTACAATAATAATAATCGACTACTGTACTTTGAAGATTTCATAAGGAAAGCTTTGAAATTGTAGCTTATTGAAAAAAGTATTGATTTATTGAACAATATATAGAAATCCTTAATGCAGATCGAGTATAACTCGAATAATACGGATAACGCACTCTAAGATTGAAAAAAATACATACTGTACAGTGTATTTGTGCATTTTTTAAAGCAAATTACAGTATATTATATAAGGCTAACAAATACAGAATAGAGAATTTGCGTGTAAGCATTTTTGCTCGTTCTTCTGCTATAACTCCACTTCTTATGACTTAAAAATTAAAATTATTATGTTAACTTTATTATAAAGAGTTAAAAAAGGAAATTAATTATTATTAAAGCTATAATGATGTCATAAGTAAGAATTTCTTTTAAAGAACCGCCAATGCAAATGTTTTTTTATAGATTTCCTTATACTAGTAATTCTTCTGATATCTTAAGCATAAGACCAGGCAAAAAAGCTTAACCATAAACTTTCTATTAATTAAGCTTGATTAATTTTAAAAATTCATTACAGTACATATTGAAAATATCAAATTTGAATCGAGTTTGAAGGATTTCTTTTAAACAAAATAAATCTTGTACAACTTCATTTTCAAACGAGATAACAGTAAAACTACTAGTAGATGACTGAGGGGATCGATGGCGAGGGAAAAATATTACAATTACAATTTAATTAAATAAATTATTTCAATTGTTATTGCGATCTACTCCGTATTTACATTACTTACTGGTCTAGGTGTAGTTGACACAGTCGTGCTTGGTTTATCAATCACGGCTTTTGATGGTTGAATATTTTCAGCAGCATTTGTTTTGACTTGTAGCGGCTTGGCCGTGGTGGGTTTGGAGTCGGCGGTTGGTTTCTGCAAAGCACTCTTCCTTTCTATCTCATTCATAGATTGTATTTGGTAACTTTTTGAGAAAGCTAAAAGTAAACAAAACGCTAGGAGCATTACTTTAGCCATTATTGTTGAGATATGAACAAAGCAAAAAATGTTTTTCAATTTTATAGCGCAATTTTTGAATAGCTTTTTCATTATTTGGGCTATTAAATATCATTATAAAAATAAAATAACGTTCGGATATTTGAAATTATACATTATTGGCCAATTGAAAATTTTTTATTTCATTAACAATACTTAAAATCATACTTGTAATACCGGTACTGTAATTATTATACGAAATTGCGGGGGGAAATGGTTGTATTGCTGCCAACTTATTCTTGGAATTTTTATTTCAACTGGGGTTTTTTTTATTTTATTTTTTCTAATAATTGAACCAAATTTGTATTGTGGAGCAGTTTCAAAATTAATTCCAGTCTTTTACTAAAGGATATGCTCGAATTTTGTGTAGAGGTTTCAATTATGAATTAAAAGTGGGGGTGTTTGGAGCAATAACAGGATATTTCTTTTTTTGTAATTAATAATTGGTGTTCTTTAACGATAAAGGGGGTCTAAACCCATCGATGAAGCTTCTATCGACGAATGAGAAAAATTTGATTATTTTGCAATTGTATTTTGAGTTGTTCTATTTCTATACGGCATTAGTAAAATATCATTTGTGCAATAAAAAATTTCGTACTGTATTTGTTGCATTTGTGTGCCTCACAAAAGTGCATTCTTAGGCCCTTTTTTCGAAATAAGAATAACGCAGCTCCCATATCTTAAATGTCCACCCTGCTTTACAGAAACCGAGCAACGATATTTTTATATGCAAATTTCAACAATAGAAAATAAGTTGGGAGAACAAATTTAGCTTGAGTCGCAAAATTATCTTTTAAGACGTTCTTTTCAGTTTGTCAAAATCTACAAAAATGAAGATGCACCACAGCTTTGATACAGTAGTCCAAATTAATTGGGGCCGGAGCCGGTTCGTATTATCGGAAAATTCTGATAAATGAAGCTGATATCAGAAAATAGGTTATTTTGGGTTTTAGAAATAATAGGTGTTTTTGAGAAGCTGTGAAAATATTTGAAACTACGTGGCACAACATTAAAATGCAACGCGGACGTAATATTCATTAGAAAATGGCGTATTGCTGCAACCGCAAAATGGAGGCTTTTTTTTTTCAAAACAACTGACATTTCTGACATTTAGGGAATAATATATTTATATTTTCTCCTTTTTTAAAATTCTTTTTTAAAAACATTTAATTTAATGTTCCGATCCGATCATACGAGTTTTCGGATGACCGGTGTTCGGAGTATCAAGGTTGTGGTGTTTCCTGTTATTGCTGCAAGCCCATCTTCAATTCGCATAATTTCGGTAAGAGTGTAGAATATTTATGTGATTAGATTTTGTATGCTTTATGCTGGCGGTTATGAACATACAGTAGTTTTGTTATTGTTTTCTTTTGAAAAATCAAATTTATCCTCTACATTATTCTTGTTACATTAGTTCAGATTTTTAATATAACCATAATAACAATTCAAGTTCAATTGGAAATGAGATGGAGGTATAGAGGATGGAAATACCCATTGAAAACACGTGACGTCTAATATTGCGTTGATCGTGTCGATTATAATAATAGTAGAAGCAGCAAAGGTAAACAATAAACAAAATAATATATTTTGTCATCTGTTACCGGTATTCTTAATGGAAAATTAGATTTATTGCAACATTTTAACGGGGCTTCGTATAATATTCAGTAATATAGATTTTTTAAATTTGCTGTTATTAAGTTTGAGCTTCAGACTGTTTTATTAATTATTTTTTCAAGAGTAAATCTGTGAACAAAATACTGTACTTGTCAGCCCGAATTTTTACATTAAGGACGTCATTTTAAGGAACCAAATTGAAGGAGTTGCGGTTTAAATAAAGCGAATAAACGGTTTACGGTACGGATTTTAATATAAGCTTACCGTAAATTTACTTCATAAAATTCCATCTGCGCGAATTATTTCTTCAAATTCCGCTTGCGCGAATATAAAACATTGATATTAATTATCAACTCAAATACAGTACTGTGCAGTAAATAATGTGTACATGTACTCATAGATTAATTTTGATATGTATAAAAGATCGTTCAAGATTAGTTCGTTCAAATATTGAAAATATTCAGAGTTTTCTAGGGGATTAAACTTATTTAAATTGGAAGATTAAACTGGCTTTATTTGAGAAATTAAACTCGTTTTACATTGATGTTAAATTGATTTCACGTTGAGATTAGACTCTTTTTATTCTGAGATTAATATCAGTTAACTTGAAGATTTTAGTTCATTTTATTTTTTAAAATCAAATTCATTCAAAATTTACTTTAAAAAAATACTGTAATAAAATACTCTTGAGTATAATTCATCAGAAATTTCGTCAAAATTGGGTGAACACTTTATTGTACTCATCTTCTTAACATGACAGTTAAACATCTGCATTGCAATTTTTAATTAGGTAGGCCTACGTGGAGAAACGCGGGATGGCGGTAAACTACATACTTCCGCTTCTACAGCGACGAAGAAGCTTGGTCTCAGATCTATTGCGATTACACGGATTTCGCGGTCCACACCCATGTCCACATCTAAGGACCCAAGTCGTAAGAGATGGAGAGTTATCTGCAGGAGCTGGACTTTGAAGAAACACGAATTCGAGAGTAAACTATTCAATTCCAATTCCAAAAAACGTTCAAAGTATAGATAATTAATAGATTAATTTAATTAAAATACGTTTTCAGGGGAATGTGATTTATTGTATCTGACCCCTACTGACTCGGATAGTGTAAAACGGATCTATAGACGCTTATAATAATATTTACATGAACAAAGTGGACATGTTGTTAGGCCAAGGAGTGATCATCGGGGTTTTCCCCAAATGCGGATACAAAACCAAAGTATAATAATATTGCATCCAATCATCACTAAAAAAATTGTAATTAATGATTAATTATTTTTAACAAAAAAGATTTACGAAGCGCTCAACATTACTTGTACATGGAGACTTTTTTTTCACAGGAATTGATTAGATAAGTTTTAATAATATTTAATTTTTAATTTAGGTTTTAATTTTATTTAATGATTTCGGTTCTCTATCGCCCATTAGTTTGATTAAATTTCAAAAATTGCAGTAAAATCAAAGTATGTTTTAATTGATTGGAAAGTGATTTTTTCGATGTAAAATGATCTCAGAAACACGATTCCGGGGTCCATAAACCTCTCTCTCATCAATTTAACTTGTTTTTCTAACTTTTTTCGTTTTTCAACTGAAATTGCAAGTTGAAAATGCTATTTTTTGGAACTTTAAACCTGAATAACTTAGAAAGTAAAGGAGAGGGAGACTCAGGACCAACGCCATCGTGTAGGCCTAGAGGTAATTTTACATTTCCAAATCAATTTTTATGCAAATCGAAGCACTGGTTCTCGAGTTATAAGGGGTAGAAAATTTAAAAATTAGTTTGATTAAAATTCAAAAATTGCAGTAAAATCAAAGTATGTTTCGTTTTCATTATTCGATGTAGATCAGGGTGATGTAGATTCACAATGCAGCAGTATGCGGACTATTCGGCACCGGACCACTGGTACACAGATTTATAATAAAAATTGCTGAATTTGCTTCCTTCCATTTTCTAATCAAAATGGGATGATTAATGTAAATATAAAATATTAATGGATTTTTATGAAAGTTTTACTGATTTATTTATTGTTTAAAAGTTACGCTCATTTGTAAACATGCTATATTGTCACTTGTGGACCAGTGGTCCGGAGCCGAATAGTCCTATAACCAAAAATCTACAGAAGTGATCCCAAAAGACCTTGTTGATGACGGAAGCAAAAACGGTGCTTTCTGGCGGGATATCCGTGCTTTCAGATTAAATAGCGCTTTTACTAAATTTGCTTTAATAAGCGCCATTGGTCAGTTGACTACTAAATGTCATGTACAGTACATTGTAATTGGAATGGAAAATAATTTATGCTCGTCTGTATTTTACAGTTTTTCTACCGCGGTCGTATTAATGAGGTAAACTTTCTTATTAAATAAACGTATTAAATAAACAAACTAACTGAAACACGTATGTAGTCTTTTAATAGAAAATAAACGCTGTCTATGTTAAGATCAAACCAGGAGTGCAGTGTGTAAGAGACTGATAACCCTAATACCTCGAGGCCCGTTCGTCTGAAGGAAGACCATGATCAAAACCATAGTTACTGGATCAACCAACGTAATAATTAACGGTAAGTTTACTTAGCTATTTTATTTTAACTCATTACAACTTATGTAGTGATGTCCCGGCGTGAATGATTTGTGGGGGAAAAGGTTGTTATTTAAACAAAATTCACGTCTGTTTTTCTATAACTTAACATGCTCAGTGCTTGAATTCGCACGTGTAGATTTTTCCCGACGGTAACATAAATTCAGTGAAAAGCTACGTTGATGAGTAGAAGTTCCAGGACCTCTAGCATTCTCTGTCAGATATATGTTAACGAATTAAACACAAAACTGCGAAACCTGTGATCAAGAAATTATTATTACTGCGCACTTCCTCCGAAATACTCTAATGTTTTGGAAAGAGAATGAGGAGAAATGGAACAGAAATGAAGTACAATAGCTAAAACTTTAGCCAGTATATAGGTAACAACAGGCGAGTTTGTTGTAGTTTTTATTTGCAACTGGACGGCAGTTTCAGCTAAATTTAAAAAAGGTATACATTAGCCAAAGGAGCAATAATTATCGCAATCAATATCACAAAATTGAATTTCAAATTGACACAACATAATTTTATTTGCCGAATGATTTTAAAGATGCTGAGGCAACTGCTTAGCCTCAATTGGAGGATTGATTGGAGGAAAAAATGTGAAAGCGCAAAGATAAATTTTTGATGTAAAAATAAAACGGGTAACGGTACAGTAGTTTCTCATTGAATATTTTTAGTTGAATGGCATTAGACTCATTAGAGCATGGAGAGCAAATAAACGAGGAAGTTGGAACTCAAACTGGTTTTTTTTTGTGGGTGGTTAACCTTTTTCTCTAATCTTATATTCAAAACTCAATTTTTCTTTGAAACATATAACAACACACGTTAAACTGGATCAGTGGCCCAGTGGGCAATAAAAAGCGTGGGTTTAATTGAGGCGGTGCTGCGTGCGAGTGTGACAGTGACTTGTGTTATATGTTTTTGATCGAGATGGACCGTCTTTCCGCCTGCAGGTTACTGTTAAAAATCTAAATCCATTGTTAATTTAAAAGAAAAACTCAGGAAACGGTGAGCCATAGCCTCCTGATAAGCCATTTTGTACTCACTTGTATACGCAGCTAAACGAAACGGTAGGGATAGACTAAGAATTTATAAAATGTTTTAATTAGACGCCGGTATAGATAAGCTGAATGCAACGGAGCTTATTGCGCACTGACCACTGACATGGTAATACTTATCCTATCTGCCATTTTAATGGCGACTAAACTATTAAATAAAAATAAATAAATAGGGAAATAAATTCTCGCTATTACTTTAAGCTAAATTCTTAATTGAACTTCGATTTAATCTACATTCGCTACTAAAATGTGACGCGTTTTCCACATTTGTCTGGCATTGATCTAGCTTTATTTTAATCTTTTATTTTGTGTAATTACAATAATCCAGCCCCAAAATAAAATTAAGGATTTACCCATGATCGAAACTTAATTTTTTTTTAATATTACAGCTTTCCCAATTTCAATGCTCTTGATTGGCTTTGGAATGTGTGTTTGAGGAAGTGACGTCATGTGTGTACGAGGAAGTGATTTAGCATTTATTTCCTCGGGGAGCCATTGTTGTTGAGATGGAGGGACGGTGGATTCTCGTGCATTGAAAAATTTAATGGTGGATGAAGCGAATTCTACAAATTGGAAAAGGAATTGAAGCACTCGCTGATGGGAAAGGTA
>JAQGAY010002220.1:0-11204 GCA_034698085.1 Polydesmus angustus
TACAGTATTAAAAGAATTTAATAACAATTCAGTTCCCCGTGCTCCGTGTATAACAATCTCATTTCAAATCAAACATTCAAATTAATGATTACAATTCACATACAGTATTTATCATCATTTGATTAATATGTGTTCCAAATGTCTGCTCCTTCCGCCGCAACACACGCAGCAAGACGCATTGCCCGCCATTCACTATTTCTACATCAATGGATCACATTTCTCCTATTCCAGCATACATACGTCATTGTGACGTAACTTTTTTAACTGGTACAACTCATTAATAGCAAAAATTAGTTTTAGGCATTAAAATAGTTTTAACTTCAAAAACGTCTAATATTTATTTCTTTTGTGAAATGGAATCTCTGTTTAAAATGTATTATTAAAATTTTTTAATAGTTAAAACATTTTTTTTTTACTAGAAATTTTAATCAGGTATTTAAAACTCAAGTGTTTACCCCATGATGGTCTTGAAACAGAAAGCTTTATTGAAAATGGAACTTAAAATGGCTGTGAGTTGTCACGATCTTGTAGTACATGTACTACAATAATTAATGGGAAAAGCACTAAAATGAGCACATCAAAGAGACGCGTGAAATTGATTACGAAACGGGAGAATAATTAAGAAGAATAAGAGGTGGTCTTGCGGAGAGGATTCACTATTATTACAACATAATTAATAAACGTAAATATCTTGCAAATCCGGACTTCTTTATTTTAAAAATAATTCTTCAACCTTTTTATAATTATTTATTTTTAAAAAAAAACATTCATGTATGTTTTTCCTTAAATAAAGAAAGAGAAATAAAAACTGTTCTTTATTGATTCGCATTCATTTAAAAGTTTTATACATACGTAAATCGATTTTTTTTTTGTAAAACCTATTCTTTACGGGAATATAAATTTCACGTTTGAAAGTTTTTTTTATTTTTCATTGTTTTTCACGCATTTTACTTCTTCAGATAAATTTACGCAAATTACAATTCCGCGAATTTTTTTTTTCTGTTGCGAAACTACTGTACGGCATATCGCAATTTGCAACATTTTTTTTGTCTTCTATTTTATGAATGATTAAATTAATATAGATCCGAAATCTTTGTACCGCATTACATTTTGAAAACGACACTGCGTAAGCTCATTCCCGAGCGTTGCTTTTCATCGTACGACGTATCTATCGAACGCAGACAACGTTAATCTCCCGCAACTTTTAATAGATACGTAATTAGCACCCTCATTTCTTTTTATTAACAATTAAAAAAAAAAAAATTTTATTATGTGAAAAGTTTGGTTAGTGTCATCCGCCCTACCGACTCGCTCGGCTTTGGTCATAAAAAAAAGCCATAAACACAGGATGTCGTCAGTGACGATGGTTAAGCAAATACATTAAAAGTGTATTCAATGAGTAGTGAAGAAGATTAATTAAGCAATCAATTTTCCAAAAAAAAAAATGTATTTAAACAAAAACTTATGTACTAGGGGTATTTAAAAAGTAAGTTTCCCTCATCAAGAAAAACCAAAATAATAATGACAAAATTGCAAATAATATTTTTTTACTTTTGTGCACTATTAAATTAGTTACACTGAAATTTGTACCCCTTTCTGAGCATTTCCGGTACCTAAAAAACCGCTTTTTGATTCCCTCCTCATCCTTATCTGCCGCTAATTTTCGCCGATCATTTTTTTTTCCAATTTTAATAATTAAATTGAAATTTTTTTTAAAAAAACTGATGTAAATTAATTGATACATAAATTTAAAAAAACTTGTTAAAAATTTTTTTAAAAAAAAGTTTTAAAAGACACTGGAAAAAAACCGAAAAAAATGTGAATTGATAGAAAAATTGATTAAAAAAAAGTAAAGAAAACTTAAAAAAATTTATTAATAAAAGTTGAAAAAAACAGCAATTGGCGGCAGATTTTTATAAAGTGGTTATCAAAAAGCTGTTGTTTAGGTACCTGAAATGCTCAGAAAGGGGTGAAAATTACAGTTTATTTAGTTTAATAGTGTACAAACGTAAATAAATATTGTTTGTAATTTTGTCATTATTATTTTGGTTTTTCTTGATGAGGGAAACTTATTTTTTAAATACCCCTAGTATGACGAATATTTTCATAGTTTAGCTAAAATAAGCAAACGTTTTAAGATGAAATGAAATGAAAGTAGAGTAATAGAAAGCAGAAAAATGTAAAGTGACGTAACGTTAAACAGACAAAGTCCAGTTTTATAAATAGAACGGAAAAGAGAGAAAAAAAAACACACACACATACGAAATAAATAAACACGTTGAATGTGTTTTGGAAAGTCCACACTGAAGGATTAGGAGGAACGTTATCTCTTCCACGCGCTGGCTTGCTGATGCTACCGCGTGCCTGCGCGTCATTTACTTCCTATCAGCTCAAGTTCAAATTGTAAAAAAAAAAAAAAAATGCTTTAAATAATTCTATATGTCACCGAAACTGAAATATTACATCGCCAATTCCAAAATTTAAAACGGGTTTTAAAATTATTTTTTTTATATGAAAAAACCGAGATCAGCGTGCAAAAAAATGTAAATAAAATTTAAAACAAGATGGTGGCAACAATTCAAAGATCGATGTCTAGTGAATTCGATTTTCCGGCGAGACTTGTAAGGGGATTTTTTTTCTTCCCCCTTTTCGTATTTTGGTGAACTTGTGGGTCTGGTCTACCTTAGATTTTATTGGTTTTTTTTTATGGCGGGATCAATAAAGACGCAGTGCGGTTTGCTATTCCAATTTCACTTCCATTGTCAGTTGGTAGTCGTCAAGTGCGATCTAATAGGTTAAGTACATCGACAAATAAATTAAGCGCAAATTCAATCGAGTATAATGGATTAAAAGGGCCGCAAATCTTTTTTTTATACACTGGATATAAACGTTTTCGGCTTTTGAAGCTTTCGCTACATTTAAATCTCGTTTTTTACTCATCTTATTTACTTTTACCCCGGGACTAAATCTATGACGGTGGCACCAAATAAAAGAGTTTTAAACGTCAAACACATTATTAACTTTGAAGAATTTGAATCTCGTTTAGTAAAACAACCAGCAGAATTTTTCACAAAACGTGCGAATAACGTACGAATATCAGGAGTCCGAGAAAAAACTAACAAAGCTTATTAAAAATATTTAATACTAATTCAGTTGGGTCTCTCTTTTTTACGGACACAGTGTATAGATTTTTAAATATTAATTTTTAGTTAATTCTTCCAAAATTATTTACGTTTTAAAGTTATATAATAATTAATTATGTTATATTTCAACGTTCTCTTATTATGTTTTAAAATGCAGCTGGGCGTATTGAATGCTTCACAGAAATCAAATGAGACACACAAGTTCAACAAAAATGTAGATCTAATTCCAAATGGTGCACATATCAAATATCTGTAACAATATTATAACTGTAGTTGCATTGTTTTTAAATGCTTGTTACATTTTTGTTTCATTGATATCACAGTAGGAAAAGCTGATTTTTTAAATTGCAAAAAAAAAAAAGTTGTTTTTACAGTAAAAACGTTATGAGTTTCTTTGTAAAATGCCGCAATTTTTAAATTGTTATCCTTGCTAATTATTTTCAATAACAAGCGAAAGTTGTGTAGCATCTTCAAAAACACTCGGTACCGGTACTTTATTGACGCATAATAATCATTGTTAGTTTGATTTAATAACATTAAAGCTTTGGATAAAAACTAGTTTATTAAAAAACCAAGTGAGCAGTTCCAAAATGAATAGAATAGAGCTAATCCAAACCTCCGCTCCCTTCAAAATAACATAAATAATATTGGAGGACTTCAAAATATACCCTTCTCGTTTATTGTTTTAATTCATTATTTTGCTCTTTGGGTGAAAGAACAATGATAGGGGAAGTCACTATGCAATTTAGGGGTAACAGCCGGGTGTTGCCAACTCGAATAAATTATGCATTGTCTGTGAGTTAACTTACTGCAATGATATTCCTAAACTAACATTTAAGTCTGTTTCGAATCTGTCGGCAAATGTGCTCATGTGTTTTTTTTTTTTTTTTTTTTTAAAAAAAAAAAAAATTAGTTCTTTTAAGATGGCGAGTACAGTATAGTAAAAATCGGTATTGAGCGGAATAGCTTTTTCTTTATTTTTCAATGTATCGTATACAAACATTTGTGGTTTTCCAACTTTTAAAGTTTTGAGACCATCGTTCATCTTCATTTTATGTCTTTCAATAAGTTTCACTTTTTTTTTCCGAAGGCGACAACGATAAAGTTTTATGTTTGTCCCGTCGTCCAGGAATTTTTCATAAACAAACGCGCAAAACTAAGAAAAATCACGTACAGCATGCGAGCTGCACTACAACTAACTTTAATATTTTCTAACAAAATGGAAGTGATAGACTGTAATCTACATTAAGCTGTTGCTAAGCGACCGGTGGGGCTCTCCACGGAGCACTAAACATTCTAAATACTGTACATGTAACATGTACTGTACCGGAGAGCGTTTTACTCCCTTTTTATTTTCCCGTTTAAGCAGTTCACATTACGGCATTTATACTGCAAATTGTTTTCCTGTTTCCGCGTTAAACAGATTTCCGGTTTATGCCCTATGTTTCGCATCAAAAACTAAACCCTACTCATCTATATTAAACTGCATTCTAGTGTATAGGTATATAAGTATATTTTTTTATCTCCTTTTCAACTGGTTTCTTGTTTATAAAAGATCTGCTTAATACAACTTTTACCCTACGGTATGAAAGCGGTACGTTGTATTCGTGCGCTGCTTACTACATGTACATCTACGAAATACTTGTCTTGATTTAACTATTTATTTGTTTACTTAATACAGTATACACATGTTGAAAATCTTGTGAGATGCGTGGTATTAATTATTAAAAATATATTTGTCCCAGTAAAAAACTTTACGCGTGCAGCTCAATTCTTTAACATTTGCATTTTTGTCATTTTCTGTCAATCATTTTCAAAAAAATAAATAAATTATTCTTTGCATCAAAAAAAAAAAAAAAAATAGCTCAATTCTACGAAACCGGATCAAAACAATTTTAGGCATTCAACACCCCCTGTACGCTAATATATGTATTTATTTGTTTATTTATTTATTTCAGCTAAAAGCGTAAATTAAGGTTAGGTTAAGTCTATATGGGTGAACCTAACCATAAATCCATAATCTATGGGTAATATAATATTGTCAATTTTATGTCTCACCGAATCATAAAACAATAACATCCTCTAAACTTATGGGAAGCGTACAATACGTAGTGTACAGGGTGTGTTAAATGCCCAAAATCGTGTTGGCCCGGTATGTTCAACAAGCCCCAAAAATTTAATCAGTTTTGCACTTCGACCATGCAAACGGTTCACTGTAATACAGGGTGTCCGAAATTTAACTACCCAACTTCCGCCTATTGTAAAAAAAAAACAACTAGCAAAGATAAAAATTTAAACAGAAAACCTCAAAACTTTTCCTGTTAATTCAATAAGTATAAAAACCCTGAAAACTCAAAAAAAAATTATTGTTGACACCCATTTAAGCACCACTATTCTCTAATAACAATGTAAATAACAGACTGACAAAAATGCAGCAACAACCAAGTAAAACAATTGCTAGACATTCGATATGTGCGCCATTTGGAATTACTTCTAAAGTTTTTTTTTTTTTTAACTTGTGTATCAGATTTGCCTTTTCTAAATCTTTCAATACACTCAACAGCATCGAGTTTAAGTTTATTGACATTTGCATCGGATTAAACAAACAATATAAAACAAACAAACTGAAGTAATAAATAGCTTTAAAGTAATTAGACCCGGCGGGGACGACAACAAACCTCTTTAAAGACACACATAATTATTTTAAAACATAAATAATTTTGGGAAAAACGTAACGATGCCATATTTTGTATTTTAATTTTTTTTAATAATTTATGAATTAACAAAAAAAATATTTTTTATGAAATGACACCAATTTTAAATTTTAATCTTTGCTAGTTTTTGTTTTTAACAACAAGCTTAAAAGGCCCAATTGAAATTTCCTTCATTAATATCGATCAATACCAATTAATCGTTTCATTGCAGAAAAGTCATAAATATTTTCGCGATCACGGCTCAAAAAGTTATTTAAAACTCCACATTTTTTTTATAGAAATTTTCCATTACGTGTATTTCAACAATAATTTTATCATTCCCGGTACAAAAAAAAAAAACACAACAAATAATATTATTCTTGCATGAGCACATCATTTGTTTACTCTGCAATATAATGCATTTAAAAAGCCTAATAAAAATATCTCATAGATTACGATGACTAACCATCGTGTTGTTTTTTTCCCCCTCTACAACTACATCTACCTAATCTATTCCACTGCGAAACAAAATGTATGACGCAAAATAAAACGTCAAAACCTATCATTCTCAAAACAAAAACAAAAAAACAATCAAAATCACTCTTAATTATTATCGAAAATTCGAAACACGATTGTGTTAATTCGAGCGTATTAATTTCGCATGACGACGTTCTTCATCTTCCCTCCAATAATAATTTTGTGCTGGTCAGTGACGTGAGTGGTCGGTTAGGGCGTAACTCGCTTCTGCTTAAAAGATGCAACGTCGTCTCTTCCTCCTAACCGGAAATTAAACGTCTCCGTTG
This sequence comes from Polydesmus angustus, assembly GCA_034698085.1. Classification (NCBI taxonomy): domain Eukaryota; kingdom Metazoa; phylum Arthropoda; class Diplopoda; order Polydesmida; family Polydesmidae; genus Polydesmus; species Polydesmus angustus. The sequence goes on from JAQGAY010002220.1 coordinate 6,640, forward strand.
TAGGATATGAACGTGAAGCGAGTAAATAATTTGTCGAAAGAGAATCAAAAAAAAAAAAAAAAAGAGAGAGAAATTCGCCCATTCTATATTAAAAACGAGACGGCGAATTCGCCGCCTAGACGTTAATTTTTAACGTCGTGGCGCTCTTCCAACTCGAATAAATTAAAGCGAAACATTCGCCGAGGGAATGTTCTCCTCCTGAGCCCTGACCATCCCTCCTGCCCCAACTCTCTATCACTCGCCGCCGCAATCACTCTCCGGGAACGGACTCTCGATGACGTAACCCACTCCATCACAATCCGCTTTGTTTTATTCATGCGCTGGCGACTAGTAATTCGAGTGCGCCTCTTTTCAAACCAGATCACATCCGAGTTGGAGAAAATGTTTTCGGAAACTACGAGTCCATGGAACAGACTCGCAAATGACATCCCAACTCAACAAAAAAAAAAAAAAAAAAAAAAAAAGAACCCAGCTAAAAAAGCATGTCTAACGCTTTCAACAACCCAATTAATCATTCAATATTCACTTTAACGTACAAAAAAATATATATACCGCAGTGGAACCTCGAGTATCCGGATTTTTTTTTATCCGGAAAAAAGTAGAAAAACGCGAAGAAAAGAGCGCTGGAATAGTCGTGGTGATGTATTAGGTATTGTTTTTAACATTATTTCTGCCTTTGAGCTATGCATCAAGGTGCTTTATCTTTTCTTTGAATAAATGCATGTAAAGAAAGAGTGTTATTTTAATAAAATTCGATTATCCAGATATATTTTCGTATCTGAACCACCCCTGACATCTACCTGTTCGGATAATTGAAACTCTACTGTATTTTACTGTACTGTATATAATAATTTTAAAGTACAGTACATAAATTATTGCATAATAAAATTTTTTTAGATCCTGCACATTATACAAATACACTACAGGAGAAGTGCTTATAAAATAATAATATGTGTTTTAAATGTTTAAAAATGTTGAAAGTATTTTAATGTTAAATTTTAAATTAATAATTTTGTTGCTAGACATTTGTTTTGACTCGAATTCTATTACTGTACATGTACTATAAACTTTAACCGAGTAGGCCTATTTACAACTCTGATCTATTCAACAGCATTCAAAATGTTGACTCACAAAATTATCGTCTGTGAGTCTCGCTGGTCTTCAAATAAAGGTGGTCGACTTTTGGAGAAGCAAAAACTTGGAGAAATCGGAGCGCAGATACTGTATTATGCAAATGCACTTTCCTGTGCTAAACAAAGTACATGTACTGTACTTTGTGACGTTTATACGAAACTTTATGACGTACTCTTATGGATTTTCAGTATTTGTGCGTTATAAAAGTACTGTACATGTAAAATATAGTCTAAGTCCTTTTCCGACGTCAAAGCCATTTTTAAAAAAATCTGTTCCGCATGATGTTGTTTAAACGTGCTTAAAACATACTAGAAAATTAAAACCATAAAACTTCTCCAGTAACGTCAAATGAGGGGTGTCCTCGTTAAGATGCAAGCGCGAACTTTCTAAATGCATGGTTCAGCTGCAGTACGAATCTTGCTTAAACTTTCGCGCAGGCGAAAATTCACCCTAAGTTTTCAAGGCTTTTCCTTTCCGGAATGTATTTAATTTCGACTGAAGAAAAAGTTTCATCGGAGGCTTCAGCGATTTAAAATTATATTTTAGAAATAACCTTGATTGAAATTTAGCCATGAAGGTATATTACGATGACTTCTTAGCCATCCGAGTTTGGAATTTATTTTTTTAATTGACATCAGCGCAACAATAAATTTCAAACTTTGACAACGTACAAATTGAACTTAAAACTACAAACGAAGAAAAAAACTTTGGAATTTTTGGATTTTTTGGAGAATTTTTTCCAATTAGATTTCAAAAATTCAGAATTCATCAGATTTTTAATTTGCCTAAAGTGTCTCACATTTGGCATTTCAAAGCTTTGATTGGTACTTTTGTTTTAAACTGATACCGGTATTTATTTGGAATGCAATTTTTTTTTTATTGAATTCTTAAAAAGCTTGAAAATTTAATGTTTATAGTCTTTGCAAATGCAATAATTATACCGTAGCTAATCAAAATATTAAATTTACCATGAATTGAATTGATAATTTTTGCGTTGCCGCACCCGAATTTTGAAATATCTAGAATCGCAAATTGTGATTACGATTCCCAGAAATAGTAAATACAAGTAATAATTTTAAATCTATCTCAAAATACTGTAAAAACAACCTACAAACTCGAATTTTAGCAATAAATATTAATAATTTCGCTAATTCGAACGCATTTTTTTTAAACAAATAAATTTATTTCACCAAAAACTAACGCGGCAAAAGCGCTAACTGATAAATCACAACTCCGACGTTTTCATGTCGCCATTAACATCACTTATCCCTAGGAAACCGGGTTCTCCATTTTACTTATCATCGCGTGTTCTACTAATTCCCTAATACGTACAACGCACTTACGTCCGGTGTTTCGAGGCGTTATCCCTCATAAAAGTGAGCCCTAGCACTTCCCAATCTCGTTTCGCAGATTCGCCGAGAAAAAGTGCAGCGGTTCCGCCGCATAATTGCAGTAATAATTCGGTCCTTCGCAGCAAGCATCCTGTGATCCTTGGCTTACGAAACCAATGGAATGAGTTAAATCGAGTCGGAACAATTTTCCTCGCTAATGCGGCAACGGATTAGCGTGAAAAATGTGCGAGCGAATCAACATTTCCGACTAAACATACCGTAATATATTATATTTCTTATCCGCGTAACGTCGTTTAGACCGACCGATTCATTCCTATTTTTTTTTTTTTTTTTCTCCTCCGTGATTGAATCAATTTTTCAAGCTTTGGGTAACAGATATTCCGTTGACTCTGTCAAATTGAGTCAATTGGACCGGCAGTATCTTAAGGATGAAGATAAAAAGATGCATAGAAAAAGATACTTTAATATTCTCGCTTACATTTTCCGCAAGTTGAAATTCAAGCAAAAATTTATTTATAATATATATATATATATATAAAAAAAAAATTGTGACAAATAACGATGAAAAATTTCGACTCAAACTAAACCATTTATTCCGAACATAATTTCGGATAAAAAATAACTTAGATTTTATTTACAATTTCGAAAGTTGTTTATTAAATTGATTAAGCCTATTTAAAGTTTGAACATTTTTATTCATGGAGCTAAAACCTACGTTGCGAGCTATTAATTTTTCTCTTTTTGTTCCCGAGAAATACGTTAAAAACACAGGAAAACCTCGGTTATCCGAATGTCTTTCTCATCCGATCCATCATTTAAAATTATTTCATCTGTATTAATCTTGAATTTAAAAATACAATGAAACCCGCTTACAGTGCGCTCCACTTAAATAAATTTAAAAAAAAAAAATTATTTCAAATATAGACATTTTAAAAATTGTAAACTTTCTGGGCAATTTTTTTCGTGCCAATTACAGTATGCATGTAAAGAAAAGCCAAAAAAATTGGATAAAAAAATATTTTTGAGTAAATGTTTCGTTTCACTCAGAAAATACTTTAATTGCAAGTTTTAGCATTTCCCGGATATAGTGCGAATTTTTTTCGGTCCCTTGAATCGCACTATAACCGGGTTTCACTGTATAATATACCGTATTGAATACGGTACTTTTTATTCTTAAAAATGGTGTTAATTTGTATAAAGTCTCGAATATCCGATTTACTTTGCATCAAGCCTAACTCCGTTAATATGAATAACGTTGAAGAAAATGTTTGATGTGTGCCAACCGTGAAACCTAGTTTTCGGGTACCCCCCAGGTAGGCACGTTCTACAAATACTCGGATAATTGAGGTTCTTCTTTTGAAATAATATTCAATAAAAAAAAAAACAATTTCCAAGAATTTGCTGCTAAGTTTTTCCCGCGCTAACTTACACAATTTATCGCCACAATAATAATTGGTGACGGTTCATCCGGGGAATACGTATATCGGTATTCCCCAAAATAATTTAAAAACGGTTTTTTTAAAAAAATTATTTGTAAGAATAGCGAAGAGGATCAATCAGAAGGGCTTCCTGTTATAAAATCGGCGCGTGACTGACTTCAAATCGGCGTCGGCAAGCGTGGTCGCGGCGCGTTTCCCCGGATCAACTGCACATCAATCTAAGATTTGGCGCTGCTGACAATCTCGTTCTATTTTCGTTCAACTTTATTATTAGATTTAACGGAAGATTACAGCGGCTATTTAAGCGATAAAATTGATGAGTAGCCTAGATTAATACGGTAGATGACCGGAAGTAGAAAATAGTATTTAAAAAATCGACGGAAAACTTTACGCGCGATAAACGCCGAAATGAAGAGTATAGAAAAATCTCTCGTTTGCTGCCACCGAATCTTTGAAACGAAGTTTTAAATTCTTAAATCTAGATCATGAAAACCCGGCGACGATGAAATAAAAGTTCCGGGTGCCTGAGAAAGTACTTATATCGTGTGTCCTTAAATTAACGCAGTTTTTAAAAAACGAATAAACATGTCAAATTTTAATGAAAATGAACTATTTTTTTTATATTTACATACAACAACAC